>SSNR01000105.1:1816084-1828631 GCA_006937965.1 Callopanchax toddi | reverse complement strand
TACTGTTTTTATTTTTATGAAATTGTTTTACTTTTTTGGTTTTAAATCTGTACAGCACTTTGACCTGCCCCTGGCATGAACAGTGCTTTATAAATAAATTTTGATTGATTCACCCTTCAGCTAAGTATGCTACGCTAACACCAGGTGCTGCAGCTTCGTCACTAAATCAATTAAACTGTGGCGGAGATTTATTTTATGGAAGTAACATGTTCACTGAAGGAGACCTTTTTATTTTAGATTTTGTTTAATTTTTATTTGTTTCATACTTAAGAGTCTGTATGACAGATAAACACTGGAATGACCCGTTAACACAATTAAACAGGTAGAAAAACTAGTCTGTTGTATCCTCCAACTACTGTAGGTATGATTTAAAGGTCCCATATAATACAAACTTCACTTTCTAGGGAAAAGACCACTCCTCTCTAGAGGACAGAGCCAATCAGGAGCACCTTTGTCTACCTGAGCCCACCCCGCCCTTTAAAAACCACGGGAGCGCTCATTCTCACAAACGTTAGCAAACAGTCATGGTGAAGCTACGAGCAAAGCACGGCAGTTGCTTCGTAGATGGTTGATCAACGAGCACAGAAGTCTTTTTTAACTCCCTTCATCGGAGACCCTGAAGACTCACTGACCTCTCACAAATGAGAAGAGAGATGGGCGGGGCAGTTCTCTAAGCCCCGCCCATTTGAAAGGAAAGTTTATCTTCAGGAGGTTGGATGAGGGGGTAGAAGAACAACAGCTGATCTTGGGTCAGTGACCAACGCAGAGCTTTGACATGTTACTGAGACGTAAAAGAAAAGATCCAGAGTGGAGAGAAAGAGCAGAATATGGGAGCTGTAAAGGAATTCTTGGACTTTAATTGAAACAAGAGATCGTCATGTTTGGGGGTTTAGCTGAGCTGGACAGTAAGTCTTGATACCTAAATTTGGCTTGATCGGTATTATGGTAATACCGTACACCCGTTGTTTAAAAGTAGCAACGGTATTCGTTTCAATACTGTCATAAAAAAAATGCACAATCAAGGCGGGTCTGCCAGTGAGCCGATGATAACTTTGGGCCGGTCTGGAACGCTCGTGCAGCCCGCTATCCAAGCGGCTTGTTTTAATCAGCACTTCCTTGTTGCAGCACGAGCTCCTACGGCTGTGGGTGTGTTCGCGCATGCTTAGAGCATCAGTCCACAGCAGGATCTCCCTCCATCATTTTACTCAGCACTTCCTTGTTGCTTCGTGAGCTCGTATAGCCAGGGGTGTATTTGAGAGCTTACAGCTCTCAATCAATCAATCAACAACGGTAGACATCCGAACCGAACATCAGCAGTAAGTGCTCATGGTGGGGCCGATTATGGTCCCAATCCAACCCTGGTCATGGTAATACCGTACACTACGGGAAAATGTGGAGGAAGTTTGACAGTATTAAAATGTGGATACCGCCCAAGCCTAACCTAAAGTGATACATATAATATTGCTTAGTTGTGGAATTATTCTACCAGCGACACACTGATCAAAATGATTTAAAAAGCCAAACGCTGCACAGATTTGTGGGGGAAACGTACAGATTTTATTGTTAATTTTTCATGAGATTGCAGCACTTCTTTAAGGTATCTCAAAGCCTAAAGTAGGGATGCACGTTTCCAAGATTTTGTTTAACCGGCTATTGAAGCTTTTCACTGTCAATATCCGGTTAACCGCAAAATATGCCACCGACCGTAACACACACACACACGCACCTTTGCTTTGCCCCGCAAATAACACAAACGCTTTTTCATCCGTTCTTTAATATACCTGTAATATAGTGAAATCGGTCTTTGTCAGACACGAGACCTACCTGTTCACCACACACACCCGCTGCACCATTTTGAGTCTATGAGTCGCGTTGTTATCAAGTTTTTGCTTCTTGTGATCTAGCAGGGTAGCCCTAAACACAACAGGTGTACCATTTTCTGCAGGTTAATAAGCTCACAACACACACAGCGCCCATAGTGTCTTCTGTTTACATTCATCCATCTCGCAACGCGCCATACAAAGGCCAACTTTGATAGTGGCGCTCGTGCTCTGGTGGCACAAACATGTATTACACCCAAGCGAAATACATTTCAGTCAACCGGGCATAAATATTATACTCGGTTACGTCATTATCGGCAGGTAACCGGGCAACTATGTACATATAGCCTAAAGTGTTGGTTGATAAGGTTTTTATTCGCATAGTTGTAATTTTATTTCCATGTTTGTATTATTTCAATAACCTCAACAAAACCCAGTATGAATAATGTTCATATGATTCATATAAATGATTGTCTTTAACATACTGTCGCTCTTATTTCTTCAGTTTCTTTAGGTGATGCAAAATCCACATTTTTTATTTAAACAAGAGTTTTGTGAAGAATCCAAAATAAACAGAAAGTAAAGAGTAAGCTGGTACATTTTTTCCAAGTGAAATTCACTTCTGACACGTTGCCAGCAGAAATAAAACTTGCCAGCTTCTGTCGACGGGGTAAAAATATGAAATTGGCCTTGTCTTATCTCACACAAACACAAGGCTACATCTCACCTAACTCATACGCTCCTGTGATTGTTGCAACACAGGCGAGTTTCTACCCCAACACTTCTGACTACCCAGTAGCGGCTCTGCATCCTGTACCGACTGAGTCATCTTGAAACAAACGCTAAAAAATAAGCTTTGCCCAAAGGGCAGAGGAAACTGTTTATCCTGCAGGCATTCTTCCTCTGAGATAACACAAACTCCGCTTTGAGGACGCTGGAATATTTTGCAGTAAGGACCCATCTGAGGTATGTGGTGAAAGCTGCACCCGCTTAATCCTGAAGAGATAGCTTCATTAATTGTCTTCATCCTCCTCTCTGCTGCAGCAGCCGAATGCAGGAACGCTGAATTAGTAATGGACGTTGAAGTGTTGAGTGACAGGATTTTAGCCTCACCTGTCGACGGAGCTGGAGGCTCGGAGAAGTTCCTGAATGGATCCGTCCCGTCAATCAGGAGCTGCAGCCTCTGACGTGTTGTGATGCTCTAAATGGGAATTTGTCAGGATGCGGTTTGCGTACGTTACGAGATCTAAGTGTTTATTTGGCAGAAAGAAAATTAAAATGTGATTTAAATTGTTTTTTTTATGTGCATATGGATTGGATTTTTGTTAAAAGGTTAATGCTTGTGCGCATTAAGAGATAAACATATGTTTGTGAGCTGTCTGAAGCTCTAACAATAGGTATCAACAGTTTTATTCTAAACTTTAATGGAAGATATTAAACATTCAGGCAGGCAGTAACTGATCATTTGGTCAATGTATGAAATCTTCTGTAAACACATTTCAAGTCATTAGTGTCAGGATGTCAACACAGACTCAGCAACGCTAAAAACCCCAGACTCAAACCGCTACTGAAGGATTTACAGGAAACAGGTTTGTGTGTCGAAGGCTGAAGAACTGGAGGGCAAAATAGAAACGAGGTCTTCGATAAGTCGGCCAGACTTTTGATTTCTTTCAAAAAACAAATTTGCCCTACTGAAGCAGGAGGGTCCAGCAGGTGGAGATCAGGCAAAGCAGAGTCCACTAATCCTCTCAGAAGTTTTTACATCTGTGGATTCCTTTAAGTGGTGATTCCAAAAAGATTGAAGGTGAGTAATATTTCCAAAGAGGACACATGCAAGAGGGGTGCACAAAAAAATAGAGACCATCACCATGACGACTCAATGGTCTAGAGCAGGGGTCACCGACACCAGTCATGGATGGCAGCCATCCAGCATGTTTTCCATGTTTCCTGCTCCGGCACGCTGAATCAGATGATTGAATCACCTCCTCACCTCGCTGACTTCTGCACAGGCCTCTTAATTACTCTGCTAATATTTGCAGGATGGCAGCTCTCGAGGTCTGGAGTTAGTGATCCCTGGTGGTGGGATATGTTTCATAGATATACCGCACCAATAATGAGATGGTCGTCAGCAGGTGTGCAGCTCCTGACAGGTAACTTCAGCAGCAGGCGGAGCACAAAGAATGGACCTGCCAGCTGAACCACCTGCACAGGAATATGGAAAATACTAGAGGAGGGGTAAAAGAAGTAACCGTAAATACCCCAACTAAACCTATCATTTGTGTTTGGTCTTTGTTGTAACAATGCTTCTTGGAAACAAATGTTGTGTTATTGGAAAGAATGAATAGTCACCTTTACTATGAGGTAACTTGTAGGAACTGTACATCCATGAAATGAACTTTACCTTTTGGGCAGTGTCCCCAAAGATATGCCGAAACTCCCGTTAAACCATCGCAATGAGACAAATGTTCAGTTCTCACTTAAATCACTGGGTCTCCCACAATTATATCCCTGATTACCAGCTTGGTCTCATTTGTTAAAAAAAAAAAAATATATATATATATATATATATATATATATATATATATATATATATATATATATATATATATATATATATATATATATATATATACACACACACACATATTACATATAAATATTTCATATTAGGATCACAGGAATGAGAAGCTGGTCCTCATGTATAAGATTTTAAAGGCACACTATGTAACTTTTTCATATTTTAAATCTTTTTCTAGATCCAGTCTGTGCTAATCTGACCCTTTACAGGTTAATGAAAAGTCCCTCAGCCCCATCTGCTGCTTGGATCCAGAATACCACGTTTGTAACTTCTGAGTCTCCGGTCCAGTGTTCTGAAGTCTCACAAAGTCACGTGTCTCACGAGGGTTAGGCTAACCCAATGTGGCTAGCTCCACAGTGTTTTTAACTCATGATTCCTGATTTTTTTTTCCCATCTCTCCCTGCTTGAACACAGCTGATTTCTTTGAATGAGTGATGAACCGCTCCAGTAGAAAGCAGTGAAGGCTGAGGAGACATTTCTACAGGTAGATTTAGGGCTTTCTGAGCAGAAACAATGCTAACGTTTTTACAACAATGACTTAAAACGGACACTAGGGGGTGTTAGCTCAGTTGGCGGCATTAGCTCAGTTGGGAAAGTGGCCGGTCTGGTAACCGGAGGGTCACCGGTTCGATCTCCAGCTCTGGCTGGGTTAGATTGTCGTTGTGTCCTTGGGCAAGACACTTCACCCACCTTGCCTGTGTGAATGTGAGTGTGACTGTGTGTGAATGTTGGTGGTGGTCAGAAGGGCCGATGGCGCAGAATGGCAGCCTCTCTTCTGTCAGTCTGCCCCAGGGCAGCTGTGACTACAGACGTCTGTCGTAGTTTACCACCACCGGTGAGAATGACTGTGTGAATGAATAATGCAACTCTGTAAAGCGTCTTTGAGTGACATAGAAAAGCGCTATATAAAACTGATGCATCATTATTATTATTATTATTAAAAACAAGCAGAACTTCATAGTATGCCTTTAAGAAAGTGGACCTATTTAATTTGTTCGCACAAACATGCAAAAAAAAATTGGTTCAAAGCAAAATCAAAACCTATTTCCAGAGGTTTTGAATGATTTGAACCTACAGACAAAATAAGAATAAACAGCCCTAGCAAAGAATCAAAAGAGGGTCCAGCTATGACCTATCAATACTCGTTTCTCCTAATTTAATGTATTTCTAAACATTACTATTGTTTGGAAGTTGCTAAAATTAAAATATTAAGGTTCCTTTGTGATGTTAAAGTGAGACATGCCAAGTAGAAATGTTCTGCCAGGTCAGAAACCCTAGAAATCTCAGGTCTAAAGGTTAGAGATGTGGCCCACTGTCTCAGTGAGATCCTTCGCTGCTCTTAGCAATAAGGCACTAAAAGAAAAACAAACACTGAAGAATATTCTTTCTGGATTAAATTTCACAGAGTGATGTGTTTTTCCATTTTCACTAATAACAGGTTTCTGGTGCATCAAGTCGAACGTCTCACAGGATGACTGTCAACATTTCCCAAACAAAGGAGAGGGCATCGGCGTGACCCTGACAGGAAGATCGATCGTTTAAAGTGACTGTTTTACAAGAACTGAAGGAGACAGATCAGACCTACCTGTTAATCAAAACACTACATCTTATTTAACCGCGCTGAAATATGAGCTATTGAAGTTTCTGTCAGCCTCTGAGTTTCTCTCTGCTGTGAACATTGATTTGTTTTAAATCCATAAAGCATCTCTACGTTGTGCCATGAGAACTGCTACAGTCTAGTCTTCTCTTCTCTTGCTATCGGCTTCATTTCAGAACCAGTTCCCGGGTGTGAGGTCAGCCGTGAATCATCCGTCATCTCCAGCCCTCTCCATAAATATCCGCTTTCTGTAAGTTCGGCCAACTTACCCCGTAAGTGTTTTCGATTTAAGTTTTTGCCAAAAAGTACTGACCTCTGCTTTCCCTCTGCCTGGGAAGACCTGGACCCGACCTCGCCTTAAGCTGCTGCACTGAACTCAACAGAATCTGGATCGATCCGCGACCCGCCGTGTTTCCCCCGAGCTCCGTCGCTCACAACAATAAATCACCTTAAAACCACACCACTTCCTGACTCAGCTACTGGGTCCAAAACACTGAGTCGTGACCTTTTCATAAGTAAATTAAATAAATAAACTATGTAATGTGAGCTGAGAGAGGGAAAAACATTAAATGAGTTTATCAAGTTAGGAGAAATTCAAAAGGTTCAGTCAGTTAAACTCACAACCAAATACATTATTATGAAGGGTTTCTGCATGTTATTATGAACATTTTAGACAGTGATTGAATTATATCCACCGACATATCAACAATTAAACTTTTCAGAAGTTTTCCTAAGTTGTAAAAAAAAAAGGTACAGGAACAACACGGACTCTAAACTAGACATGCTGTCCAGCTGCAATTCTTATCCCTCCATTTTTTTTCATTTGCATCTAAAACCAGTTGTTTCCCAACTTTTCCTGGGATGTAGAGAGTGATTGGGCTGCCTGGTTACTAAAATGAAATATTCAGGATTACGTTTAAACTAGGGGTGGGACTTTAATGTGCTAATTTTGATTAATTCACTAGGAAAATAATAACATGTTTAAAAAAATGAACGCTATTAATTGCAGCTTGTATTTGACAGAAGGGGGAACATTTGTTAGCACGATTTCCAGCTACCCTGATGCATTTGTAAGTTGCTTTGGATAAAAGCATCTGCTAAATACATGAAGATAAACAAAGAAGGGCTAGACGCAGCCTTTGTCCTCTATGCTTCGGAGGATCCAGCCTCGCTAGTCTTAAATAAAATCAGAACCATGAGTGTTGAATTAAAACATGCAGGTTCCTTTGAGAACTTTTCAGATACCAGAGATCATCTCTGTTCTGTAGCTCTGATTGGTTACATGTGATTGGAGTTCAATGCAGCAGCACTACATGATAATGTTTAAACTCAAATTACAGCTCATGTGACCTCATGTCATGTTTAGTTTAAGAGGTTTATTTTAATGTTTTTCTGGATGTGTCCAGTTATCAGGATGTAACAGATTTTTATTAAAGTGATAATATGCAGTTTTGCTTGTGTTGGGCTCCCTCTGGTGTCCGTTTTAAATCCCTGCATTACACAAGTTAGCATATTGTTTCAGCTTCTAAACGCCTAAATCTACCTGTTGAAATGTCTCCTCAGCCTTCATAGCTTTCTACAGGAGCGGTTATTTACTCCTTCAAAGAAATCAGCTGTGTTCAAGCAGGGAGAGATGGGAAAAAATCAGGAATCATGAGCTAAAAACACTGCAGCGCTAGCATAACAGCTAGCCACATTGGGTTAGCCTAACCCTCATGAGACACGTGACTTCCTGGGTACCGTGACAGCGACGGAGATCTTGCAATCGTGGTATTCCGGATCTAATCACCAGATGGGGCTAAGTGACTTTTCATTAACTCTGTAAAGAGTCATATTAGCACAGACTGGCTCAAGGAAAACATTAAAAAATATGAAAAAGTTGTATATTATCACTTTAAAGCTGTAGGTTTTTATTCTAGTCAAATAAAGTGACTTTAACTGTTGCTCTGCATTTTTAAATATTTATTTTACTTGTAATTTGACTGACATAAATTGTACTTGACTGCAGAATCCTGAATTGTTTTGTAAAAAAAAAATAAACGTTTTTCCTGATCATTTAAATGTTTTATTTCTTCCCTTTTTAATACAGTTTTTTGTAAGTATTTATTATATAATCAAAATAGTATTTATTTTAACAATGTATGTATGTTTAGCTTAAGATGCTTTTTCAATCAAATCATGATTTTTAGTGAAATCTAATCTGTTTATTTTCAGGAGGTGAAAAATCTTAAGTGGTTCAGCTCAATTCACAAGAAAACTCAACTTCTCTACGATAACAGTGGAGTAGTTAAATATTAACACTGTCTAGAAATATAATTTTATTTACACCGAAGAGCTAAAAACATCTGAAACTTATGAAGAGTAATTTATGAGAGTTGATTTCAAATAACACTAGAGAAGTAGCAGTGTCATATTTAAAAAACACCATCAGTGTTATTTATCTTGTAGAGTAAAAACTGATTGACAATGGTCAGTGTAACTTGAGTTTTACTCTATAGCTAAAACCAACTCTAGTCAGAGTAAAATTGACTCTGAAAATGTAACACTGGTGCAAGAGTAACTGTAACACTACACAGGGCGGGACCATATGTTCCCTAGCCCAGTGTTGAAATTGACTCTTTAAGTGTTGCAGCAACACTGCTCATTTTACTATGTACCCGACTCCAGGTAGGCTCGGTTCTTCATCCACCGCAAAAACCAGACGTAAGGTGTGAGAATGAGCGGCCTAGCTTTCTGATTTATTCCCTCCCCTTCTTGTCCGGTCCAGGTCGGTTGTATGAACCGGGTTTACAACGGGGACAGACCTGACTCCCTGAGGTGTCGCAGGACAGTGGGTCAGTTTGAACACAGCAGGATCAAATCAGACTGGGCCACACACAAAGAAAAGACTCATACAGGGTGTTTCCACATGGTGGAGTTCTTTATGATCATTTAAAAACAAAATCCTTCTGAAAATGTATTTAAAATGAATAAATAAAATAATAAACTTAAGTACTTTCAGGTCTGTCCAATTTAGCAATGGATATATGACTGTATTTTTACTGTTTTGAACTGAAATTATATTTAAATGCTTTTCCCCCCAGAAACTAAAGGAGCTTGAGTTTACAGTATTAAAGTTCAGGTCTATTATTTGATTCTGTCCTCCACTACAATTATTTTAAGTTTAAAAAAAAAAGGCTTCTGGGGGCAATTTTTCTTGTTAGTTTAAAATGCAATTAATTGGGTCTATTCTTTTTTTCTTTTTAAATCGAGTCCAATCATTAAAGCCGCATTCTGGAGGATTTCATCAAGAGAGCAGTTTTTGAATCTATAACGTCCAAAGGCTCCTCCTCAAAACATCTGCGTCCGGTCGCGTGTGCGTGCGTGCACACGGCGCATATACGTTGCAGGCATGAACTGTACCGCTCAATGTGTAGGGTTTAATCACTCACAGTTCACAATCTTATTCCAACAACACTACGAGGGTCTGATGAGCCCTCTCTGTCCCTGCTGCTTCTGATATTAGCTCTGTTAGCAGAGAGCTGCTGCTGGACTCTGAAGCTGAACTTGACTCGGCCCTGGATGAACTTTCTGACCAAAATAAACGCGTAACCCTGTCAAGCCTTGCCATTCTGTGAGGTGAAAGGTTTAAAAATAAAAATAAATCCGTCTTTAGCTGGGGAATGGGTAGGTTTTTAGTAGAAATGAGCCGTGAGGCTGAGACGCAAACAGAGAAACACACGGAGCGTCCTGTACGACAGCGCCCCCTACTGGTACAGGTTTGGTCGATGCGCGTGCATGTTGAGAGAATGCAGACATTTGAATTTCATTGGCTGAAAAATGTCGGCGGCAAGAAATAATGGAAAGGGGTCTCTAGGAGGAAGGAGGGTCTTCATCAGAATGACAGATGTTGTGGAACTCAACCCATAGATCATAGTTTAGACCTGAAATATCATTTAGAACATTTAGAAAACTTTGATACAGAGAAAAATAATCCAGAGAGCTGCTTTAATTTAAACAAAATGTTACAGGAAACATGTCAGTGGAAGGACCGAAGGAGGCATCAGCAGGAGGGATGCAGGTGAAATCCACAAAATCTTTAATCGTGGGGGAAAATTTGAACAAGGCAACAATGTTAAAGGTGTGGTTTAGTCGTTTATTTAATACACTTGCAGTGTTCTCTAGTGTAAATCAATGCTTTAGGAATCATTTTTATTTTAAAAACAGCTTTGATGCTTCTGTTCTCTGATGCAGAGGTCTGCTTGAAACAGCAGGTTTCCTCATTAATGATATGCACAACCCTCGCTTCTGATTGGATAACAGAAATGTCACTACCCCCCCCCCCCCCCCCCCCCCCCCCCCCCCCCCCATTCAGATGACGAGATCCTGCATTCATTGTTTACATTATTATGAGGACCTAGCACTTTGGATGCTAACTGGCATGTGCTAACTAGCTGCTAACTGAAGCAACCGCATGAAATAAATAGCATTTAAGAGATTTTTTTCTAAGTGGGGAAATTTAGTTTAATTTTCTTTTAATTCTCACCAAAATTCAACTACATTTCTTTTTAGAAATGACAGAACATGAGCTCAAGTTAGCAAAGTGTGAACAATTTTAGATACGAAGAGAAAAGCATTGTGTCATTTTTGTTTTATGGGGAAAACGGAAAATACGTTTAGGGAAAGCAATTTGTTCTGAGATCAAGTTAGAAATGTTAAAATCAGACCAGGCTTCACCGTGGTCCAGGTCCTGGTCCCCAGTCCAGCAGGAGGAGTGGTCAGGTGGGGTGTGAGCGCTCTGCCAGGTAACACATCAGAGACAATACCCCGACCACGCCCCCTCCGTCAGCCTGGGCCAAGGACCAGGTCATGTATGCTGATCTTTGGTAAATACCCCTGATTCAGACGAATTAGGACATAGTCTCTCTAAAGGAGTCCTGAGACCTAGAAGTGCAAAGCAATATGAAAGATACAAAGCCTTTTTGCTGCATATTAAAGCAAAGCTGCTTTAATGAAATACTATATAAGTCATGACTTGTGTGTTATCACTTCTCATTTTGTTGCTCTTTGCATAAAATTTCACACCTGGTGGCCTTGAGGAATGAAACCCTGACTTAAGCCAAAACCCTAAATCATTTTAGTCTTAAAATAAAAATAAGATGCATAAAAAGCTTAAATTTTATTCAAATTAAATGCAAAATGTGCTTTGCTATTTATAGCCAATAAAAAGTGCAGTGTGCAAAATAAACACTCTAACCATCTTTATTCCTTTAAGGATGACCAGCGAACGTCACTTAGAAAGCAGCTTTTAATTTGAGATCAATATCATATCTGCTAATTCCTAAAAAGATGACAACAATTAATAATAGTGAGTTTTGTCTTACATTCAGGTAAATTTAAAGGGACACTCCACCAAAAAGTGATGTTTTGAGAGAACAGCTGTAAGCCTCCGCTGAGCGGCGCAAGGACATGAGCTCCCGACTTTATTTTTCATCGTCTTTGAGGTTTGCAAACAACTTGATACATGTTTAATGGAAGTAGATGTCTTTGGAGACGCTGCGTCATGTCCTTGCACCATTCAGTGGAGACTTACAGCTGTTCTTTGTCATAAAGTAGTCCCAAGTCTAAAATAGTTCCTGTAATTCCTTTGTGTTACTTTTTATTTTCATTAACAGTTGATCTGATTACTGAGGTCACTAGGCAGAATTAGTATCACTACTGAGTGAGTTTTAAGGACTTTTTTCTCACAATGCTAGTTGTTACCATTCACTTACAGTGTTTTACGCTAAGCTAATGCTAAAGGAGTACTGCCGGATTAGGATAACAGCTGGGTTGTTTACTAATTGTTTTTGCCAACTGATCTAACTATGAGGAATATGACAACAGACACAAAAAACAATCACTTTTTGGTGGAATATCCCTTTAAGAAAGTAAAAACTCAAAATAAAGTTTTTCCAAGAATAGAACGATAACAGTGAAGCTCTTAAAGGAGAGCAAGAAAATGAATAAAACAGCAACGCGGAGACAAAGAGCCCTCCGAGGTCATCAATAACCTCAACAGTGACTACGGCAATCCGAACATTTCAGCCTACCTAAACTATTATCTCCAGGCTGCAACATCTACTTGGAGACAAGCCTTGCCCTCCCTTCAAAGTCGATTAATATTGATTGTGCATTTGAGCAAGCATGTGTGTCTCTTCAGGTGGAACCAAATTACTTTGAAACAACCCAGGGGGCCCCTGCTTGTGGGAAAATACTGAAAACCATTAGCTGACTGGACTGAGAAAATAAAACTACATTAAGGCAAATAAACAATAATAAAAAGCCTGCTGTTTCAAGCAGAAGAGGATTAGTCAAGAGTAACCCCCCAAAAAAGTGCCTGAAGTCATGTAAAACAGCAGATGGATGGATGGGACTCAAACAATATGAAAATGTGTTTCCTCCTCAAACAAACATCAAACTATTTTTAATCTGACGTATTAAACAACACTTTATAATTAAGTTCTTCCTGTACGCCATGTTGGAGAACATTCTGCTCTTCTTTTCCTACAACAGAACAGCCCCCCCCCCCCC
>SSNR01000105.1:1760284-1816074 GCA_006937965.1 Callopanchax toddi | reverse complement strand
CCCCCCCCCCCCCCAAAAAAAAAAAAAACGACAGAACCGTTTCTCTGAGGAATAGAAACAGATTATCTCAGCTAAAATAAATCACACAATGCATTTGATACTGTGGTGATTCCTCTAATATGAACAAAAATCATGATTTATTCACTCTGACTTAATGTTTGCCGTCTCAAGGAAAGTAGCCAGCCCTGCGAGTTAGCGGATAATTGAGAATAATTGAGGAACTTTAACAAGGTGAAGTTTTGTTTCTTTGGCTTTTTGGACCCAGAAACACTTTTAGCAGGCATGTGTACGAGGATGCAGACTGCAGCAATTACTGTAAAAATGGTGAAGAAAACTCAAAGTGACAACACGCGTGGATAGACCTGTATTTGTTTTTGCCTTTTTAGTGCACCCTATGACTTTTCTATGGATGCACAAAAAGTTACAGGTCAACAAAGTGAAAGGATAAACAATTTATGAAAATAATAGCTGGTAATTATTCATCTTATAGTCAGTTATTTTACTTTGCGTATTATAGCTTTATTTTTCAAATTATGTTAAAGGGATGCTCCACCAAAACGTGATTTTTTTTTTTTTGGTCTGTTACCATACTCCTAGTTAGATCAGTGGGCAAAAACAATTAGTAACCAGCCCAGCTGTTATCCTGATCCAGCAGTACTCCTTTAGCATTAGCTATTAGCATTAGCATTAGCATAAAACACTGTAAGTGAATGGTACCAACTAGCATTGTGAGGAAATAGTCCTTAAGGTCAAGGTCATCTTTATTTATAGAGCACATTTACTGTTGCTCACGCAACCCAAAGTGCTGTACATGATAAAAACAACTACATAAAACAGATAAAATCAATTAAAAATGATTAAAAAAATAATAAACGGTGAGCATAACACATCTGTTACTACTCAAGCAACCCAAATGCTGTATATAATAAAAACAGCTTCATAAAAGACAGATAAAAACAAAGATTAAAGATGAATAAAAGGATAAAACCATGAGCAAAACAATTTAAAATGGCCGCAAAGTTTATGAGTAAAATCAAACATCATAAAACTCAAAGTTGTTTTTATCATGTACAGCACTTTGGGTTGTGTGAGCAACAGTAAATGTGCTCTATAAATAAAGATGACCTTGACCTTAAGGACTTTTTTCTCACAATGCTAGTTGTTACCATTCACTTACAGTGTTTTACGCTAAGCTAATGCTAAAGGAGTACTGCTGGATCAGGATAACAGCTGGGCTGGTTACTATTTTTTTTTTACCACTCATCTAACTATGGGGATTGGGATGGCAATAGACAAAAAAAAAAATCACTTTTTGGTGGAGTGTCCCTTTAAAGAAAAATATTCCTTTTAGTTTCAGTTTAAAAAGCGCGTTTCTTTTAAATCAAAATACCTTTTTCCTTCTTTCTAATCACAAACTCTATAAATGGGACATGAAATGTCACCACAGGTATTACAGTTTTGATTATTTGACCCATATTTTGATTAAAGTTTTCTCTACGCCTGAAATTCACAGAAAATGGGAACAAGACAGTCCTCTGTGTGACATTACTGACAAAACAAAAAGCAGGAAACATCAGCGTTTCTGTGAAACCCGCCTGCTAGTGGGTGTCATCATTAGCAGATGTTTCTGACGAGAGAGGAGGTCAATTGACAAATCTGCTTTGTGATTATCACTGTAACTCACGTGGAGCTAAAAGTGGATAATCTGGGTCAAATCTCATTCTCACGTCTCAGAACGACAGCCGTCGCATGTGTGTCAACGCCCTGCTACACACACACACACACATGTTAAATGGGACATCTCGAGGTAGAAACCGAGCCGACCACTCACTCTGAGAGGCTGATTATCAGACAGAAATCATCCTGGCTGTATCAAACGCCGCACTACAGATAAATCAGAAACACTTTCTCGTTTACTGTTAATGCAATCAAAAGGCTCTCTCTGAGCAGACTCTTGAATCAACATTGGGTGAGAGGAAGAAAATCAGATGTGCGTTAGTTAAAGTGTTGCCAGCCAAAGGAGCTGATGTGCTGAGGCGGGCAGAAAGAGCTTTAACTGATTGGTTATTTCAACAGAACTTCACAGCTCTACAGGCAGATAATGAGCTCTCTTTGATCACTGGAGCATTATTGTTTGTGATCATTGAGTGTGTGTGAGTGTGCGCGCCAGTAAAAGCGCTTCATGAATATTCAACGGGGACTGTCTTGCAGGAGTGTCCCTCAGGAACAGATTGCTTGTTGTTACAGGCGTTTGGGAGGCGTGCACTGCACCATGTCACTATCACAGCGTTAAAATACCGCCGGAGCTGTAAGTCACGGAGAGGCCTCTTCACAGGTGAGTCGGGGACACGACGACGTGGGTGGAATCGCAAACAGGACCCAAAGACAACACAATGGCATTTCACATATAGCATAAAGAAGTTTATTATCATTTTGATTAGTTTTGGACAGCTGAAACTGAAAGTGATTACTGCATGCTAATTAGTTTGCAAAGTGCATTAATTAATCATGTAAACAGGCGGTAAATAACGGCGTTTAATACTCGCCCCTCTCAGGTTTTGGAAATTTGCAGGACTAATTGTGTGCATTTGCTGATTAGAGAAAAAAAAAGTGCTAATTTGTGTTTTGCTTCTTTTATGTATCCGCCCCACACCTCAGGGGTCAGCGGTGATGGAAGATTTATCTCCTGAATGCAGGTTCTTCTGCTTTTTAAGAGGCATTAATTAAACCCCCATTTATGTAAAACATGAAGCTGCATGGAGATAAAGGGGCCGTGGTTTGGGAATCATTTGGAGTAACCTCTCTAAACTTTACAACGTACAAGCTGGCAGAGCCTCATATTCTCTAAAGAGGGTCTCCACACAAACCAGAACTACTTTAAAAATTTTATTCAGTTAAAATTTTTCCGTTGTGGGATTTGCTTTTTTATTTTGGACACATTTGGCAGCGTTTCTTGAAAACTGTTGTGTCGACTTCTCATTCTCTCAAAAGTCATTCCAAAGCTCCATCTCCACTGGACCAAGACCGTCCATCTCCACTCATAATGTGCATTTAATAAGAATTAAATTGCCGGCTGGATAGATGGGGTTGGAGCCGTGTGATAATGACAGTTTGACATTTCATGGGTTTGATATGAGGATGACAGCCCTCCTGTAAGGCCTAATGGAGCCGTTCCACCAGCATCTGTTTAAGAATGCTTCATTGAGTTTACAATTAGTAAAGGCCACGGTTCACTGCAAAGCACTGGAGGAGGAAACCTGGAGGATTTTTTTTTATCACACTGTGAAGTTGGGATTTTGGTTTTAGCGGATAAACGTCTGTCACCTCTGCTGCTCCAGCAGGATCTCATGAACTTTATATTTTTATTTTATCAGGATGTTGCAAATTATTTGAACCACAGACAAAGCTGGTGTCAGTGCCTTTCTCATCCTGCCAGGTGTTAATCTCTTTATGTTCTAAAACAGCCACAGCTTTGATCAAACTTCGTTTTTATTACTACTTGATTCTGAGAACTTTTTCCCTCAGTGCCTTTGGGAATGTTAGCTTTATTTATCAAGACACTGAAGTTTATTTGAAATATGTTTGTGTTATAATCTAGACTTTGAGTGCCGTGACACTTCAACACATGTCACAAATGAACAGAAATCCTGCTTTTACATAACAGAAAACAGACACTTCTTTGAGAATTTTCTTTTTATCAACATTTCACTTTAACCTGTGAGGTTTTATTTTATTTATGCTCTGTTAAAGCCTTCCTAAAATTACACAGGGGTTACAATGTTACCATCTGCCTTGGTAATAATGTAATTATGGACATTTTAATCAAGTCTAAACCATTTTTAACCAGTTTTTAGAAAAACAACATAACAGACAACTATTATTTTGTCTGTTGTTGGAGCACAATGATTTGAACAAATAACTGCTCAGACAAAATATTTAAAACATTAACTGTAGAGAATCAGCATGCCACCTAAATCTTCTTTTAAATGTATTTATTGTCCAGCATCTTAACCTCTTCAGGTCAGTGCAGAGGATCCAATCCTAAACTTGAGCAGGTGTCGTATTTTCTCTACCTTTTGCGATCATAACAAGCTGTGGAGTCAATAAAATGAATACAGCTGCAGAAATGGCAGGAAGTTTACATAAAAACGTGTAACAAAAATGTCATGTTATTTGTGTTTATGGCAGAGATTCAACTCTCAGTTTTAAGAACAGAATTTTTTAAAGTTTTTTCAAAGTTATTGTTATAAACCCTGGTCCTGTATTACTGAACAACACTATTTATAGGGCTGGGTACCGAAACTACTTTGGTACCGACCGAAAACCTTCGGTAGGTAGTAGTACAGAAACATTTTTTAAAGTGATAATATGCAACTTTTTCATATTTTTAAATCTTTTCCTTGAGCCAGTCTGTGCTAATATGACCCTTTACAGAGTTAATGAGAAGTCACTTAGCCCCATCTGGTGGTTAGATCCAGAATACCACGATTGCAAGATCTCCGTCACCGTCACGGTACCCAGGAAGTCACGTGTCTCACGAGGGTTAGGCTAACCCAAAGTGGCTAGCTGTTATGCTAGCGCTGGAGTGTTTTTAGCTCATGATTCCTGCTTTTTTTCAATCTCTCCCTGCTTGAACACAGCTGATTTCTTTGAAGGAGTAAATAACCGCTCCTGTAGAAAACTATGAAGGCTGAGGAGACATTTCAACAGGTAGATTTAGGCGTTTATAAGCTGAAACAATATGCTAACTTGTGTAATGCAGTGATTTAAAACGGACACCAGAGGGAGCCCAAAACAAGCAAAACTGCATATTATTACTTTAAATTATTTTTCAGTGCTAAATTTTGGTACTTTTACTATAAAATGTCCCCATCAATGAGCCGCTCCATTTCTTCCAGCACCGCTCTGCTCCACACACACACACACACACACACACACACACACACACACACACACACACACACACACACACACACACAAAGGCTGAGTGACACAGCCCCTCCCAAGCATAAATATGCCATAAAACAATGTTTTTGGTTTAATTAAAAAAAAAACTTAGTTTCTTTAAGAATTATTACAGAGCCCCTTAGGGGATGTGGAAGAAATTTTATTTAGAGTAGTACTGTCCCGTGCGCACCAGTTACTGTCCCGTGCGCACCAGTAGTTACTGTCTCGTGCGCACCAGTTACTGTCTCGTGCGCACCAGTTACTGTCTCGTGCGCACCAGTTACTGTCTCGTGCGCACCAGTTACTGTCTCGTGCGCACCAGTTACTGTCTCGTGCGCACCAGTAGTTACTGTCTCGTGCGCACCAGTTACTGTTCCGTGCGCACCAGTTACCATCTCGTGCGCACCAGATACTACTTATAAATAAAATTTCTTCCACGTCCCCTAAGGGGCTTTGTAAATTATACATATAGATACCTAAAAAAGTATCATTAATGTACCGGTATCGAAAACCTGGTATCCTTAAAGTAGTAGTATCGACAAATATTTAACAGTACCCAGCCCTACTTATTTACCAGTGTTTTATGATTTTTGTTTATTGATAAACTGCATTTATAGAGTATATTTCTAGTCTTACCAACCACTCAAAGCACTTTAAACTACAGGTCACACACACACACACACACACACACACACACACACACACACACACACACACACACACACGATTTGTAGATCAAGTGGGGTTGTAACAGTCTAAACACATGTTGACATGTTGGTGAGAGCTGGGATTGGACCATTAACTTTCTGATTGGCTGGGTACAATTTCTACTGAGATAGCCACTCCCACTGAAAACATTACGCATCCTGCAGTCCCTGTACCAAACAGTAGGTGTCACTACAAAAAATACAAGGAGACGAAGAAGAGTTTCCAGGAAGTACACTCTTCATACACAAACTAAAAATGTAATTTTTTATGTGTGGGCTATAGCGATAAAACAGGCATTAATTAAATGGTATTTTTAGCAACATTATTGCTATTTTTAAATCTCCTGGTATATTTGATCACTGTATTCCTGCTCAGCGCCTGAAGCAGTAAACCTGAAACTTTACATATAAATGTCTAAAACCTTGTGTGGGGGATGAGTGGGTTTAAGGAGCCAGATGGGCTGTAGGTTTGGTGCACTGAGTGCTTGTTTCCTGGATCACCAGACTAAACACGAGTGAAATTATACATAAAGACTTGGATCTATATTTGGATGCTCTAAACTGCCCGTAGGTGTGCCATCAGCTTTGCTTGTTTGTGTTTTTGCATAATATGTCTTTTTTTAATCACTCTGCTTTCAATGGGAGAAAATATGAAAATTAACCAGCATGACTGAAATATTGTCACATTTAGAATAATGTGAATTGTCAGATCAAAGCATTTCACGTTAGCATATCCATTAATGCATTCGTATTTAAGTCGGAGCACGAGATTCTGTCTTATCTGAAATTGAAGCATAAGGTCATGGACTGAGGTAGTGCAGGACGACAGAGGCAGGAACAGGTGAGGTAAAACCAAAAAGCTTTATTGCAGGACGAACTCAGGAGACACACGAGGCACTGAACTAAACATAGAGAGGGAGCTAATCAAAGAGACGAGACACACCTGGAGGGGATTAGTGCAGGACACAGGAGGAGGAACACAGGCACGAACTGGACACCAGGGGGCAGAACATGACACATAATATTAATAATGAAGCATAAATGCTATTTTTTGGCCAATTTTGATTTAGATTTGACTTTTTTGTGTTCTGCTGGAAAATATTTAATTCAAACAAGAACACTTTATTCATCTGTTTCATTAAATTGAGTAAATATAGACACATCTTTAAATAAAATCAGAGGTTGCTGCTCTGGAGCTTTCACATCTTGAAGATCAGTGACACTTAGGGTTGATTTTGAAAAGGTTTGAAAGAAAACATTTTTGGAACAATGTTCTACAGATAAAACCAAAGTAGAGACATATTGGTCATAATGAACACCCACACATTTAGAGAAAACCACCATAACTGTCAGCACAGGGGTGGAGGACTGATGGTTTGGGCTCACAACCACTGAGTCCATCATGATCTCCTGGATACCAAAATATTCTAGAGTTGATGTGAGGACAGTGTCATAAGTTAAGCATGGACAAAACTGGGCCATAAAACAGGACAATGACCCCAAATACTAAGCAAATTTACAAAAAAATAAAAAAAGGTTTTGGAATAAAATCCAGATGCCAAAATGACTGAAATGCTGCAGTGGGACTGTCAGAGAGCTGCGAAGAAACCTCAATTAACTAAAGCAACATTTTATCATATCTGGCATTTAAAGTTATAAATCAACTATTGAGACTTAAAGCACCTGGAGCATTTTTCTCTGTATCAAAGTTTTCTAAATGTTTTAAATGATAGTTCAGGTCTAAACTATGATCTATGGGTTGAGTTCCACAAAATCTGTCAGTCTGATGAAGACCCTCCTTCCTCCTAGAGACCCCTTTACATTCTTTCTGACCAGCAAACTTTTTCAGCCAATAAAATTCAAATTTCTGCATTGTTGGCTGTCAGTCAACGTGCACGCACTTTGAGCAAACCTGTAGCAGTAGGGGGCGCTCTTGTACAGGACGCTGCGTTTGTTTCTCTGTTTACCTCTCAGCCGTTCACTGAGGACTCACAGCTCATTTCTACTAAAAACGTATCCATTCCCCGGCTAATGGCGGATTTATTTTTATTTTTAAAAATGTCACCTCACAGAATGGCAAGGCTTGCCAAGGATACACGTTTATTTTGGACAAGAACTTAAATCAGGGCTGAGTCATTCCTGTGTTCAGCTTCAGAGTCCAGCAGCAGCTCGCTGCTACAGAGCTACGTATCAGAAACACAGCAGGGACAGAGAGGGCTCATCAGAACCTGGTACAGTGTTGGAATATGATTTGTGAACTTTGAGTGATTAAACCCTACAGTTTTAGCTGCACAGTTTAAGCCCAGCTTACAGACCGAAGTAATGCGCCATGTGCACATGCGTATCAAGGTGTTAGGGGAGGAGTTGTTGGACGTTGGATTAAAAAACTGCTCATTTGCTGAAATAATCCAGAGAGTGGCTTTAAGGCTAATTCATAGTCCACGAGAAGCAAGAACTTTATTCTCCCTGGGGGTGGTTCGGGCATCTGGTTATGATGCCTCCTGGACGCCTCCCCGGGGAGGTGTTTCAGGCATGTCCTGCTGGAAGGAGGCCCCCGGGTTGACCCAGGACACGCTGGAGAAAATACATCTTCAACCTGGTCTGGGAACACCTTAGGGTCCTGCTGGTGGAGGTGGCTGGGGAGAGGACGGTCTGGGACTCCCTAGTTGGGATGCTGCCCCCGCGACCCAAACCCAGATAAGCAGAGAAAGGCGAGGTGAGGCATCTGAGAACAACTGCTGTGATTGGTCAGAAAGGGAGAATGAGTGTGGTTAGTGCGGTTAGCGGTGGATGTAACTTTTTCTCTGGTGTGGAAGTTAAATGCCTGCAGTGCGCGAACGGACTTGTGTTCAGGGTGAGGAGGCGTACAGGTCTGGATTGACCAGTGCGAGCCCCTCGCGGCTGGACTGGGACCAGCGTTACAGGACAGATCGTTTTAATCTGCACCCCTCCCCCAACCCCCCCACCTAACAGTACATCGCTGAAGGAGTTTGGCAGAGCTGAGCTCTCGGGGAGTAGATGGTCCCTGCCGAAACTAACTTTTTTCTTGTTCCCGCCCCCACCCCCAGCCAGAACAAAGTTCTTGCTTGTTGTGGAGGATGAATTGGCCTTCAGTGCTGCTAAAGGTGGATCTAAAATCACAAGGTTTTCAGGAAGCGCTCTACAGCTGAATTACGTATAACTTTTTTCCACTGAAACACTTTAAAATGGCCCCAAAAAAATCCCTTTAGGACCTCAAACAGACATGTTTTATTATGTTCTGATACATGAGAGGGTGTACATAATTTTAACAGCTCAACAGGTGATCCTGTCAGCCAATAAGAGTGCAGCAGCCCACCCCAGCTGACACCAAGACCAGTCAAGTGAAACAATCTGCCTCTGCATGGTGAAAGGGAGAGAGCTGGCACTTCATCTCTCACCTCAAAATCATTATCACCTGATTAAGTGTGATTAAGAGAAGATCATTAGCAGCTGCATGTCCTGTCAGTAATGATTACTGTGACGAGTGCGTTATCCGCAGTGAGCTCATCTGCAGGCTTAGCCACTTTAATGATTAGGGAAGCATTGTTTAGCGGAGCTCTCAGATGAAAGGTGGACTCGTTATCGTCTGAGCAGAAAGTCAAAGTGAGGTGAACGTCCCACGAGAGCGGCGTAATGAGCTAAATTGTTCTACAAGGGGGATGACATTGACCAAGTTTTAACTACTATTCTTATACATTGTATATCTGTGTAAGTCATGTTCAGGCTAATGTTAAAGCGATGTCTCTTCATTAGTTTGCTATATCCCATGTACACTGGGATCCTTTTTAATGACTAGAATAGAAAAAAAGACTTAAAATCACCTGAATAGGTTTTTTCAAAGAGGGTAGAATTTTAAAATTCATCTCATCAATTCAAAGTTTTTAGATGTCTGGTTTTGATCGCTGAGGTTAGAGCAGCGAGCACCAAGGTTGGGCGTCTGGTCAAGATGACTCCCTGGGGAGGGGTTTCAGGCATCTCCTGCAGGCAGGAGGCCTCCAGGTCGAACCAGGATATGATGGAGGAAGTGCATCTCCAGGCTGGATGGGGACACCTTGGGGTCCCGCTGGAGGAGCTGATGGAGGTAGAGGACCGTCTGGGATTCGCTCCTCAGGATTCTTCCCTCGTGATCCGGATGAGCAGCAGAAAGCGAGGCGAGAAACTCACAGAAGTTGAATTAATGAAGCAGTGCCACTAGTTTCATTTGCTGCTTATTTTGCATATATTTTTATTGTTTTACTGGAAGAGCAGTCGAAAAGCTAAATTAAAATCCCCGATGCTCTTAAAGCGCCTCAGGAATTTAACAGCACAAGAAAAGGATTAATTTCTCCGCTCTCTTAATATCTGTAATTAATTGTCATTAATACAGAAAATTTGCAAAGTGGCAAGAAATGCAAATAATCTGTCTTTTTAACGAAAGTATCTCTCCGTGTTTCAACCTTCCATGATGCTTGTACACTTACACCCCCCCCCCCCCCTACAGTTGCAGTGTCAGGTGAAAATCCTCAGTCTGCTCTGTCTTTTGTCTGATGCTGTCAGGATCTGAAGCATCATTTGCGACTCACTCCCTCTTCTTGTTATTCAGTTTTCTGACTATTGTTTTGATTATTGACTGCTGACAGACTGAATCTGGAGCACCTTTTGTTGGTTTTATATGATATGTATGCATCTCATTCAATATGATCATGAAGAGAGATGCTATTTGAAACTGATAGGATTTCTTCTAAGTCTATATTTATTCATGCAGGGCTAAATATTTACTGCTCAGAAGCAGCAGTCTGGAGGAAAAGTTTCTCCGTTTTAATCACCAATAATTCTACTCAGAGTTTTGTCTCAGAGTACAACACAAACGTTAAATAATAACAATAAAGCCGTCGTTTTCTGCCCTTCCACTCTACTTGCAGCGCATGCGATGCCCAGTCCATTCGCTCCATTCTAACCTAACAAGACCCATGATGTTTAACTCCTCTACCTGGAGCAGAGGCTCATTACAAACCTGACGTAGGCGATTCACTCTTGAGGACTGAAGCCTCAGACTTAGAGATGCTCATCCTCATTCTAGCTGCTTCAGTCAGCAGTGAATCATTTCAGTACATAGTGAAGGTCCTGGCTTGAGGAGGCCAATAAGACATTATCTGCAACGAGTATCAATGCAATCAGGAGACCCCAAACTGGAGACCAGTTGGATGTACTTAGAAATTATGTTATGAACAGAATCAGTGACAAAGGACCACACTGACAAACTCCTGTACATCCTTAACCTTGTGAGGGTAAAGGACTGGTCCACAGGTCCACGACTGAGACATGAAACACGTTCTTCTAAATCTAAAGGTTAAAGTATCAGTCTGACTCTCTTACCGTGTCTAATTATTTATATGAACATTTTGCCTCCAGTCAGCTTCAGTTTATACAGCTCCCTCTTGAGAGGCAGACGTCTAAAATCCTGAAGATTTCTTAAATGAGTATACTTTTAAAGTTTGAACTACCTTAAGCACTAAACCAGTGACGCAACTACGGCATGTAGAGATAGAGCTGGTGTCTACTTTTAAATATCTTGGATTTTTAATCGATGACCACGGAACATATTCAGTATGTCGTAAAAAACGTAAACTTCTTTCAGGATTTTATTACAGAAAAAAGTCGTGCATTTCTTTTAGTTTTAAACAAAAAGTAGTGGAATCAACCTTTTTGCCCATAATGGACTATGGAGATGTATTGTATATGAACGACTGACTCCATTGTCTTCACATGCTAGATATATCATGGTGCATTGATTACCAACTGTGGTCCCCTTACACATCATTGTGCGCTTTAATGAACTGGACATCTTTACATTTGTGACAGCTCAGTGACTGGTACATGTTTATTTATAAAACCATCTTGGGAACCACTCCTTCTTATCTATCCTGTTTTTTTAACAAGGAAACATGGATGTTACAGTCTTAGATTCATGGACGTTCTGCAAGTCATTGTCCCTAAAGTACAAACTGAACTGGGCAAGAAAGCTTTTTAAGTTTTCAGCTCCACATACCTGGAATAATCTACAATCTCAGCTTCAACTTCAAACCCTGCTTACACTGAAGGAGGTTAAAATATGCTGACATCATTGCAGTCTACGTTGTCTGAGTGTTTTCTGTAAGCAGATTTTACTGTGTATTGTTTTTTATTGTCTATTGTGTAGCACTATCAAATATGCTATAACCTCTGACCCCTGTAACCATCACAAACAACAATAATCCATCTTTTTCCCAATAACTTGGATTAAAATGACTCTTTTTATTATGTTTAACCTGAATCAACATTCTTCAAAGGGTTCGATCGTGCCGGAAGACCACTACAGGACTCTCTTTAGTTATAATAATAACTCAAAGACTTTTCGTGTCTCCTTCTAAGGGACACTACTTTAATTAAACTGTCCAGAAATGTCTTTAATATGATTAATGCATTTTCTTCCACAGTGGTATGAATGTTTGATCCAGCCTCAGTATTATTTCATATACATACTTTGCTAAAAGGTTAAATCCATATTGTTTATGTTCATTCCTTATTAAGGTGAACTACAGTCTTAAAGATCTGAGTCACGTGACATTGTTAAACTCGTCCCTGATTCGTCCACGTTGCTCTCAGCTCCCGGAAGTGCAGGCAGTTCTCTTGCATTCTTTGAAGAGACAAGACTTCTCAGCTGTTCCAACTCGCTACACAGCTGAGCTCCTCATAGAGACGGCCTTGTCTTGTGTGGGTACCAGACCCTCACGGCCGATCTCACATCTGGCTCAAGGGAAGGAAACACGCCATTTCCTCTCCTAATCCAACATGAGCCTTGCTGCGACCATAGATTATGGACTGAAACTCGCTACCGCTGGTACTCTCGGACCGCCCGGTTTGTCCTGATGGCGAACCACCTCCCCGAGCGGACGTCTCTCCCTGGCTGGGTGCTCCCACCTCGACGAGGCGAGTTCACATCGGACGGATCCATCGAGACCACCCTGGTACTGTGAGTCACCATAAGGCCTCTGTTGATAAGCTCTACACTCCACGTAACGTATCCATCAGCACCTCCTCCATTCCAACTAAACTAAATTAAGTTAAACTCCCTAGCCTAAACATCACAGGCTCAGATCGTTAAAACTTCTTTTAAAGATTCAACTTAGAACACAATAACACCGTGTTGACCAGCTTAATAGCCTGCTACCTCACTGCTATCTGTTGTACTGTTTGTCCGTGTCTTTTATAAATAAAACTTCTAAAGTCTAAATTCCTGGACTCAGACTTCTATTCGTCAGTATTAAAATACATAATCTACTCCCTGTAATGTCAGCAGAACCTAGAATGCCTGTGTGCGCTGGAAAGAAGGCATCCGGGCAAAGCCTCCGTGTAAAACCGACAAAGTGGACCAGTGATATCTCAGAAGTGTGTGCAAATATAAACCGCAAAATTAAGAGTTTATTAAACGCTACAATTGAATCAGAATCACCTTTATTGTCATTGTACAGGTACAACGAAATTGAGAGTGCAATCCTTAAGGTGCCTGAACATAAAAAATAAATACTAAAATACGATAAAATACTAAAACAGCAGCTGCTAAGGGTTAAGAATCAGAATAAAAAAATATTTTTTTAATCAAAATCAAAAACATCCCACACTGCAGTTATTGCACAATTCCCATGATCAGGTTTCCTCAGCATTGAGTGCAATTATCGCTCTGGCATAAAAACAGTTCTTCAACCTGTTTGTTCTCGCTTTAATTGTTCTGAAGCGTCTGCCCGAGGGCAGCAGTTCAAAGAGCGAGTGTCCGAGATGAGATGGGTCCCTGAGAATACTGTGGGCCTTCTTAAGACAGCGGGAGCTGTAGAGACCTTCCATAGAGGGGAGAGGGCAGCCAATGATCTTTCCCGCTGTGGTGACGACCCTCTGAAGTGCTTTCTTCTCTGCAGCCGTACAGCTGGAGAACCACGCACACATGCAGTATGTTACTGTTGTTTTTATAGTACTTTTTAAATTGAGTATTGTGATTTTTAATGTGTATTGTTGTTTTAATTGTAAATATGCTGCTGCCATCTTGGTCAGGTCTCCCTTGTAAAAGAGATTGTGGATCTCAATGGGACTCGCCTGGTTAAATAAAAGTTAAATAAATAAATAAAAAATGAACGGGAACATTCACACTTTACATTTACAGATGTTTTTATATTTCGCATGACTGCAGTATTTATTAAAAAGCAGGTGATGTCACATGCATCACTACACAGAAGTACGGGTGTTGAAATGAGGTGCGTTAGTGGCGTTAATGGCGGCAGGATGTTTGACGGAGGAAATGATGGATTTTGCATCGCTGCCTCCTGAATGACCGACCGTCTTTTTTTTTTTTTTTACCCGCGTTCAAAAGGTAAAATGTGACGAGCTGTGACTGGTGAATGTTATGTTATTAATTTAATGTCAGGAAGAACAAAAAAGTCAAAGAGGATGTTCAAATTTAACAGTCATTCCTGAAATGGCTCCACACAACAGAGGGTTGAACTGTTTCTGGCCCACCACACACCCCTAAACAATACCTTTTAACCATCTAAAGGTAGATGCTGGTACTGGGATTCAGACCCTGGTCTTGCAGGTGAAGGATGGGTTTATCTACCTCTAGGCCACACACACACACAAACCCCCCCACCACCCCGGCCCGCGGACCTCTCCACGCAGTGTCATGTGGTCCTTTCTCAGTTTGTAATTGAACACCCCTGAGTTTGACTAATAATACACCAGCTGACTTAAAGTGGCAAAAACGTAACTGATGGACAAATATACTAAATGAATAGTGTTACGACCCCTCTAAAGGTCTAGGAGTAACAAAAGGGGTCTAACACAAAAGTGTTCCAGGACAAGGTTTTAAAGGTTTAACCGAAATGTTTATTTTCACTCCCACAGACAGAAACGAGCAGGAAGAGGCACTGCAGAACTAAAGGAGTTTCTAAAAAACTAAAAGTCTCTTCAACTAAGGAATGGGAGGCTAAACAAACACAAAACGCTGGGGAGAAAAATCTACAACCCAGGAAAATAATACAGCTAATCACTATTTTAATACTAAAGATATTCCTAAAACTAACTAAAGACGTTTTTTTAAACTAACTTAATACGCTCTGATACAAGGATGGACTAGATACGGTACACTAAAAGGGCAAACAAAAAGCTCTTTAACGAGCAGCAGAATCCTGCTCTACACAAAGTTCTATTACGAACACTAAACTGCCGCTAAGTCGCCTATAGGGTCTGTGAATCCACAGCTAAATCAGGGACATCAGTACCGCTCTGAGTCTCCCGTCTATCTGGCAGCCTGGGCCTTTTATACTCTAAGGTGCACTGATCAGGTAACTATCAGCAGCTGCGGGGAGATCTCAGCGTGTCGCTGTCCAGAGTGCTGGAGCCAGCCTGTTCTGTTGCTGTCCTTGGTGCTGATCAGGTGGGAAAGGCCGCAGATCGGGGCAGACTGAGAAACTCCTCCTCCTCACAAGACAGCCACCCGTAACAAATAGTAAGTGATGTTGACCTATCAATAAATTTGCTGTATGAAAAAGGTACATAAAGCTTTCTGATCAATAATAAAAGGCCAGACAGACGTTAGTTGGTCAACAGATTCTGTCCTCGCTGTGTCTGACCTGACGCATTAGCAACTAAAGCTAAAGATTTAGAACACTCTGACTTTATTATGTTGAGAAGTCTGTGATGATATCCAAAATGTTTAATCACCCGTGTCCTTTGAGTAAAATGACCAAGTTTGAAGCCAAAACTTCAAAATCTCTGGGAGGAATTTGTTCAAAAGCACCGTGTGTAACGGTCAGAAAAAAGATCGTTTTGATCCAAAATGAAGATCAATCCCTCCAACACACCTTTTAAAAAAACTTTATAAAAAGATTAAACTTTTTCTTTCTTATTCTTTATAAAGGCCTATGATTAAGGTTATATTATATGTGTTATATATCTGATACCAGAGAAACCTCTCTCTCCTCAGCCTTTACTCTTCTTTTTCCTCCGACTGCATCCTTTCCTCACCTCTGCTTTGTGCCTTTTTATATCCTGTGAATTGTTCTTGTAACATTTGACTCTGGATTCTTGTTTACTTGATTCATTCATATTAAATTTATATCTTTTTATACCTTTTTTAAATTAATGTTTTTAATTTCATGTGTGAGTTTATGGATTAAATGAATGTGTGAAGCTCCTTGACCTAACTGACTGATTAATAGGTTTATATTTTTTTTTATTAATGGTTGATTATTTGATGAACTGTGTGGTGAACTTCTTACTTTTATCCATTAAACTCTAAGAGAAAATGAATTTAAAGTTCAAACATAACCCAGCTGAGCCAGAGCTGCATTTCTAACAAACAGCCTGGACTTTATTGGTCCCATGACTAAACGTCTTTAGTCTGAGACACCGCCCACTCGGCCCGCTGCAGCTTTATTAACTTTGGCAGCTGATAATAGAGAGCAGAGCTTTTCACAACAAACTCTCCCCTCTTGGTTTGTATCGAAACACAAAGCTAACTAAATAACAACCAAGTCTAAGGATATTTATTATTTTCGCTGCAGAATTGAGTATTTTTAGCTTCCTATAGGGTCTTTTTCAGGCTCCAAACTGAACAATTAAAAACAGATACAGAAATGCGCTTAGAGCCAACACATGAATTAAAATGTCCACATTTAAAAAACATCAAACCTCATATTTTGAACCTCACTTTCATCTGATTTTAGAAATCTGAAGTCAAATTAGAGTAAAAGGAATGAGGCCTAAACGCCATTAAATTTGTATCGTTTAAGTTGAAAATCACTGAAAATCACTGAGGAGTTCATTTCCATTTTGTCAGAGGAAAAAAATCAATTTCAGATGCTAATTCTGTTCAGCCTGTCTGTGTGGGTCCAAATAGACGTCAACAGAAAGGAGGCAAATCACGCCCTCGAGACAAAGCTGTGCTTAGCAAGCGGCGGAGAGGGTCTGCAGCTGGAAGCCCACACGGCGCTGCTGAAATAAAGCTGCACTGAACAGACGGCTCCAGAAACCTGCTGCAGTGTCGGATCATCACCTGAGTCAGCACCAAAACCTGAACCTGGGAGTGAAACAGAGTTTATGTTAAACCTGCTTTTAAGAGGCAGAACAGGAAGAAGTTGAGTCCATTCGTCACCCGTTTCTCAATGATTTATTCGTCCCCCTATACATTTATTTCTTAATTATTAACAATGTTTGGTTGAAGTCAAAGGATGCAGCCCATGTAATAATAATAAATAATGCTCTTTTTAAATGTTACACACAAACTCCCAGCTGCAAGCAAAGTCTGTTT
Organism: Callopanchax toddi; assembly: GCA_006937965.1. NCBI lineage: Eukaryota > Metazoa > Chordata > Actinopteri > Cyprinodontiformes > Nothobranchiidae > Callopanchax > Callopanchax toddi. The sequence goes on along the minus strand of SSNR01000105.1, from coordinate 1,799,082 downwards.
CCTCCTCAGAGAGCAGCGGTGATTTTATTTACTCGCCCCGTGGCAGACAGACAGAACGGCAGCAGCTTGTGTTCAGAAAATAAATGTATCTAAATAATATCTATGGTGTGGTGGGGAGGGAAACGATCAGAGACTGGCTTTTTTTCCAGTTAAACCGTGCTTACGGGTCGGTTACCAGAATATTTAGCGAGTGTAACACCGGTCTGGTGTTCAACTGTCTTCAGCTACGTATGAAACAAACAACAAAAACAAAATGAAACTAAAACTGAAATATGAATAAAAACCCCTTCAGTGAACGTCGCTTCCAGAAAATAAATCTCCGCTGCAGTTTGACGTCTTTTTGAGCGATTTGGTGACGGAGCAGCAGCAGCTAGCTGCTAGCTGTGTTAGCAGACTCAGCAGGAGGGTAAACACTCGATGTCGGAGCTCTTTGCTGCCACTAGACGTCTGTTTAAAGCCAAAGTAGCCCCAAACAGGCAACGTTGTGTTTTTTTGGCAACTATTTCCCTATTTTGGGACTTCTGAGTTCTAATTTGGTAAATCCATCAGTGCGCGTTTACTTTGCTCCACCCGCAAATATGTCAACACGTCACCTGCGCGAATAAATCGTTGATTTTTGGACTGATGATGGATGATTGGGAAAAAGTTACACATCGCCCAACCCTAACTTAGAGCTTGTTTTAGGTCCCAGAGGAGATCAACTAAAGACAAACCCATGGCGTTTTGTGGAGGTTAAATAGGTTTAAATTTGCAGGGTAATGTTACATCACATCTTTAAGCAAATCCAAATTTAACTTCAAACCATCCTGATTTTAAAAACGGTTATTGGTTGCTATAAGGATGAAAGGCAAGCATAATGTTTTGGTGTGTGTGAGAGATAGATAGATTTTTTTGCAACTCAATCATTGGATGTACAACTGAGAAACACAAGAATGTCTATAACTCATAAAAGCATCCCAGAGAACAAACAATGGCTGCATGAATTGAGGAGGATTTTTAGGGATAACAGTGTTAATATTGTGCTAAAGGGATCAAGTAGTTGCTAACCCACCTCAACACTTAAAACTGGTGTGTCTCTTTAGCGCCGTGGCGTGGACTCGCGTTTCTGGGACGGCGAGTGATCTTACGGACTATAACAGCGTGGAGCCAGGACACACTTGGTGTCACTTTAATAAATATTTTACGTCTTTGTGAATAAAATACATCTAATTTATCTCTTTCATTTTTCATGCTGCATCCTTTGAGAAATATTCACATCGACAATATATTCAAGTTCACTTTCTACAGTATAAATAAATGCATGGATGATAAATCTATAAAATGCTGATTGTTTGTAAAGCTGTTGTCAAATTTTCCCATTTAAAGGGAGTGGATCCATTAGGAGAGTGTGATCAGTGTGGGGGATGTGGCTCCAGCACAGGACATTAGGTAAAGATGCCTCCATTGAGGAATTGCATGGAACGTTTCCAAACAGACAGTAAGATTAGTTTCCAATTCCTCCCATCAGACAAATTGAGCCCACTGGCCAATTATTCCCACTGCCAATTAACCTTGCAACCAGCCCCCGATGACTCAGCCTGACAAATTTGCTTTTTCCTGTCACGTCAACACGACTGATGAAAACAGACAGGAAGGCTCCGCGCCTCTGCACTGATTTAACCAAATATTGTTGTGTAATACGCACAAACAGCAGCAGGATTTACATAATCTGTATGAGAGGAAACTTGCAATATGTTGATATGATGCAGGCTCGACTGAAAGGAACCAAATAAAGCTGTTTTACACAAATGGCTTTAGGTTTTAATATAAACTTTTGTCAGTAGATTTATTTAGTTCTGTTTTTACATTCGATAAATCACTTCAGATGTCAGAACAAGATTCTTTTAGTCGGGACTTCAAGCCAAAGTAAATCCTGATCTTTTTCAAACCAATATTGATGTTTTTGTATCAACTCTCTTAGATTATTGTGATTCCTGGTGTTTGGGCAGGGCGGATCTCTTTTTGTCATCTGCAGCTGATAGAAAATGTTTGTCTTTTAAAAGAAGCATGAGAATATGAGTAGGTCACACCTGTGTCAGACTGGATTTCTCCCTGAGAATAATTTTTATGATTTTATTGTTGGTTTTTTTAGGCTCTTAAAGGTGTGGTTTTCTGGTTATTTTATAGTTTTGCATTGTTCTCTAGTGTAATTCAATGCTATCTGTGTAATTTTTATAAAGAAAGAAGCTTTGATGCTTATAATAGAAGCTTTAGAAGTTTCCCATCTGACACCTGAATTTGAAACGGCAGGATTCTCATTAGTATTCATGATATGCACAGCACTCGCTTCTGATTGGATAACCGAAACATCAATACTCCGCCCCCCGAAATGTCCCGAGATACTTTGGAAAGTGAAAGAGTGAAAAAGTTAAAAACCAGGTAACAAACAGCAGCTTCTAGTCTTTACTAAAGATTAGCTTTGAGGGAGCTGCTTCCTGATAAAACTCATTTCCTCAGCGTTCCTCCTCTTGTTCTCCTCTTGCTGTGTGTCACCCGTGCTCCCCTCTGACAAGGGGGGGGGGTCGCACAGCGTGGTGCTGACCGCGGCTTAAACACACACACACACACAGAGGGAGGAAAAAAACAGAGAGAGAGTAACCTGCGGCAGACAGGTATATCCCCGAGTTGGGAACACTGTCTGCTTTCCGCCATGTTGAATTTTCAACAAAAACAAAAGCTAGCAGCTGGGCGGACCGAAAGGCGTTACCATCTCAGCCAGTACACGTTGTGACGTCAAACCGTGCACAAATGCAGATGCGCATTTTTAAGTTTCATTTCTTACAGACTCAGTTTTTTTAAATAACCAGGGAACGGGGAGTTTTCATGTTTGGCCTACATGACAGGCTCAGGGGGACCTATTAGAAACTATGACAACCTGAAAAAAATGGATTCTGACAAAACCACCCCTTTAAGGGCCCCGGACTGTCTGAAGAACTTTTCCATCATCGCACCTCAGCTAGAGAATTGCTTCCTCAAGTTGGGGTCAGGACCTCACTGTGGGTCACAAAACACCAAGTTTGAGGTCTTTAAGATGATTTCAAGAAATCAAATGAAACTCAAAAATAATTCCCAAAATGAATTTTTCCCTTCAATTGATATAAAAAAACATAATAGTCCTAAACGGACAGAACTTGTACAAAAAGAGTCGAGTCTGGGCTTCTTTGTCCTCATTTAACTATTTACTGTTAGTAGCTCAACTGGTGACAGACAACAGACAGACGTATAGACGGATGGATAGACAGACCGACATGTTACTTTACATCATTAAAGGTTCAAACAAGCGAGGTATCACTAGCTATTTTACAAAAACACGTCTCAGAGCTCTCACCCCTCCCGTCAGGTATAATCCTTATGCCGCGCCACCTCCGGACATGCGGCTGCTCATTGCCACGGTAACAATAAAGAGCCAAACTCCAGCTGTTGAAACGTTCCCCCAGGTTTTTCCTCTTTTTAGTTTTCTGCTAGCTGAAAAGGTGTTTTTCTTTTTGGGACTCTGGTATTTTTTCCTAAAATTGAAGCCGTTTCTGTCCTTCTCTCACTTCCAAGATGTTCTGCTTTAAAATGCTCCAGCAGCATTAATGGAGGATCCAAGCAGTGAGGAAGTGAGGCGCTTCAGAGAGACAGACAGCCGGATTGTCCAATAGTTGCTTTCGGTCCAAAACGTCTGATTGGCTGAGGTTTTTAGAGCACTGAGAGACAACCCTTATTGATTTCTTTCGGGGGGTTTTAATCACCACAATATACTTAGTTATGTTAGAACGTTGTTAAGAAGCATGAGAAAAAAAGTGTAAGCTTCATTGATTAATCCCATAGGAACATAATTTGTTAGAGCAGTGCTGATTAGAACAAAAACAGACTCTTTTATCTCTGTTTTGGTTTTATTTGTTAAAAATTCTATTGGCTGCTGGAGTGAGTTCCTATAGATTCTGTCCTGCACCTTGGGGGAGTCAGCCTCTGGCTCTAGGTGCTTCACCATTAAACTCCCAGAGCGTGTAGAGTTGAGACGGTGTTGTTGAGTCGAGTTCAGTTGTGAAGGTATTCCTGCCTCTGCTAGCTGCTGAACTGAGTCCAGGTGTGTTCCATATGGAGCCAGCCTTCCTGGTCAGTTTATTAATCCTGTACGCTGTGGGCTCCAGACCAAAGAACGGGGCCCTGGCCACCAGTCTGGTAGAAGGAGCACAATAGAAGCCTGCAGATGTTAAAGGAACTTGGCCATCTAAATTAACACAATTTATTCTGTTTGATTAGCTTCACTCTTTATTATCCTTATTTTGTCTTGTTTTTGTTAATTTATTCATATTTTTAAGTTGTGGTAGTGTTACTTTTGCCACATTGTCATTTTGTTTTGAATTCAAAATATTGTTCTGTTATCTTGGTTTTCTATTTGCATCTTTGTTTTCAGGAGGACCCACTTGAAAACGAGATGTTTCATCTCAAGTGGTTTTTATCCTCCTTAAATAAAAGTTAATAAATAAAATAAACAGACGGTTTTGTCCCTTGCAGCGCCTCCATGCGAGCGGTCCAGTCCAGCTGTACTCTCACACACCTGTGGCTGGAGACGATCTCTTCGTCATCTCCTCCGATAGCCACTTCCTTCTGAAGTTCACCACCATCTCTTTGGTCTTGGTGTTCAGCTGTAAATGGTTGTGGCTGCGTCAGTCAACAAAGTCCCTAACGATATACTGGTACTTTGTTTTTACATCAGTTTATTTCATTTAGCAAATTGAACTATTGAATTTGTATTTTATGATGTTTTCTAGAGATAAGTTCATATGTTTCACTTTGATTTACACCAGGGATTCCCAAACTGTGGAGCTGCCACTAGGGGGTGCGCAAGATGAAAACTGTAATGGTGGAAATTTGAAATAATTACACATTTAGTGTTTTTTTTCCCCACTCAGTAAAAATGTGTAAATAAACATGTATACCATTATTGTGTGGAGCTGTGGGACAATATTTGGATGAACTCTGAGTCTTTTTTCTGTCAATCACGTGAACTCTTTAGCAGACCTTTATTTTGAAGGCGACGATAACTTTTACTATTAGTTCCGGGGCAAAGTTGCGCGGAGCTGCTGGTCTGTTTACCTCATCAAATGGATATTATTTATTCAAAGAATCCTTCTCGGCAGCTTGTAACAACTCTGCCGAATGATTCCATGTGTGTCCTTATTTAATCAACTCCATGGTGAGTCGTTTTCTTTGTTTCTTTTGTTTTTACTAAAGATGCAGCGCTACTTTCTGCTGCTGATGAGCTAATGGCTAACGGAGCTGGGTGTTAATTTAAAAACACTAAGCAGTTAGTTAAGAGAACCGTCAGCTTAAACCAGTGTAGTAACCTCCTGCTCACTTCCAAACATTTGATCAGCACTCCCCCATACACACCCGCCGTCTTTACAAGATAAGCGCATCACATGGAAATGCGAGGGGCGTTTACTGACCGTAGGACGCGCGACTCTCACAGTAATCCTCGGTTACATATGATTTAATTATTAAACACTCAAAAGTATCAAAAATTTGTAACATTAATGATTCGTAGGTACCAGGAATTTGTTCAAATGTCAAAGGTCTCCATCCGGGGATTGGGGGTGCGCGAACACAGCTGGGACATAGAAGGGGGTGCGCAGCAAAATAAAGTTTGGGAACCGCTGAGTTACACTGTAAAATTTGTTTGTTGAAACCAAAGAAAATGTCATGGATCATTTTCTGACACTTTCTATTAAGTGCACAGAAGATTTCTGTTTTAATGTGGATTTTAACTTAAATTAAATATTTATTCTAGTTGATGGTTGTGAAATTTAAAATGATTTCAAAATAACCAAACAAAAGAGACACTTCGTGATGACAGCTGATCAGCATCACTCTTATGACTCATCTCAAAGTGTGATGACTGTGATGAAACTGGGTGTAGAATTAAAATAACACTCAGTTTATGCAACAAAATCATTAAAATGATGTGAAATCAAAACTCCTCCTGTAGAGAATTAGCTTATTAACAAAACGTGTCATCAAGATAACTGAAGTTAGCCTGTGATCTTAAGAAAAACACATTAAGATAATAGATCTGTGCAGCTTCTGTACATTTTTCAACCTGGGGCAAAAAAAAAAGAAGAAACAACTTGATTCAAACACCAGCAGGGTTTTAAATGTGCAGAAATGCCGTCTTCTAGAGGTTTGCATTGCTAATATTTTATACAAACCTGTAAGTGCATTATTATGAGATGTGAGAAAATCTTGCATTAAAACTTTAACCTGAATATTGTTGAAGGTCTTGTTTGCCCACATCCAGGAGATAAAAATCAATTATTTTATTTCTGATGGATCAGTTTAAGTTATAACCTGAAGCATTTATCTACAAGAAAAGTTCTGAGTGAACACCTCATGAGAAAGCATCTTATTATCTCTGTTTGCAACAGGAAACGAACCTCCATCACCATTAAACCTAATCTCTCTCAGTAGGTGGGAGATCCTTACCTCCTCTACCTCCTGACCCGAGGCCTTCAATTATTTTGTCTCAGCAGCTTCACGGTTCCCTCTTACCAACACAGTTTTATTCATTTAGCTTATGTTAACTCAGTAATCCAGGAGGCAGGCTTTACTGCCTTGCTCAAGGGCGTTTTAGGAATGAAATGCTTTTAATGGAAAGTCAGCTGCAGCAATGACAGAAAGCTGAAATGCACCCTCCATGAACGCTGACTCATACAGAAGTAGTGATTTAAAATTTGCTTACTAAAAACATAATTAGATGTAATTATTCAAACATTCCTTTCATGTCATTTTCTCTGAGTTCCTGTCAAAAGTAACCAAACGCTGTGTCGACATTTAGACGGCGTCTTACAGCAACACCGATATTTAATAAACAGACTTTTATTACATCCCTGACCCGGTTACTATAGTGAACTATATCTGCAGAGTATTCTGCATTGTTTACAAAAACAGATGCAGAAGAAATAAAACATAATATTTAATAATGCTCTAAGAGTCGGATCCATAAAGGAACATTCATTTCACAAATATTGTTTGATTTTTTTTTATGTGGAAGCCTTTGCAAAAAGCAGCAGCTAAACTTGATGTATGGATTTCATTACCTGATGTAGCTGTGTGGATTAAATCTGCTCAGGCTCTGAACACCGAGGCTTATTACTGTCAGATATATTGTGAATTGTTTTACAGTGAAACCAGAATGTTTCTTTGGAGAACTCCTCGCATGAATATTATTTCTGAGTTTATGAAAGCAGGAAAAAAGTCAGTGGACAAATGAGAAAGGGACGTATCAGATTTCACTAAATAAGTCGTCTTGCCTCGCTTTTTTTTTACAACCCGGATCTTTATATGGACCCGGGTCACGGGGACAGCATCGAGTCCCAGAACGTCCCCCTGGCCACTAGTGGTGCAACAGATCAAAAACCTCAGGGATCGGATCATTTCGCGGATTGGATCATTTTTTTTGGATCAGCAGGAAGAAAAAGACAAATAACTTTGCTCTCTGTTTATTTTGCAGAACACTGTTCTAACATTTTTCTGCTCAATGCTCATTAAATACAAACAACATTTAACTCAAGATGTCAATCTGATGCTTAAATAAAAAATTTGAAACATATAAAAACAAATTAAAGGGAGGATAGACTCCTATGTACCTGTCAGGGGTCGGACAGAGCAGTAACCCGGTTTCTGTCAGACAATCCGCTCCCTGCAGTCAGAGATGCAGCAGCATTGGGGGGGGTGACACTCAAGGTGCTGCTCTGTGTCTCCTGACGAGCAGCTGTTATAATATTAACATTCATTGGCTCGTATGAAAGTCCAACACACCATCAGAGAGGAGAATAGAGAGAAGGATGGAGGATTCAGCCGCTCCGCGTGCACAACAGAGAGTGGATCAGATATCGATCAGTGATCCTTCGTTCTGCTTAACTAAAATCACTGAGTCCGATAGAGTGAACCAGATACGTGACGGCAAATCAAACGCCTTTCTCAGAGGGGAATTATCAGCAGACTTGGAGAGTGTGAGCACAGGAAGTCAGGGGAGATTTAGCAACACGTGAGCACTGCATGATCTGCAAACCACGTGTGTCCCGATCCATAGAGGGCGATTCCTACGAACCACAGATTGATGATGATCCGTTGCACCCCTGCTGGCCACTGCACCTCCAGCTCTTCTGGGGGAACAGGCGTTCCCAGGCCAGCCCGGAGATGTACTTCTTTCAGCGCATCCCAGGGTCGACTCTGGGGGACATCCTGCTGGCAGGACATCCCCAAAACACCTTTCTAAGGGAGACGTCCAGTAGGCATTCTGACCAGATGCCTAAACCACCTCAGCTGGCGCGTTTTGATGTGGAGGAGCAGCGGTTTTACTCCAAGTCCTTCCCAGATGTTCAAGCTGTCCTACTGGAGAGAAAACAAGTGTCTCCAAGGCTGAGCCCGGCCACCCTACAGAGGAAATGCATTTCGAACCACTTATATTTACGATCTCAGCTCCCTCCGAGTCTTCTTTCTAATTTTTGATTTATGGTTTTATCAATCCTATCTCACAAGAAAAAAACCTATAGGATTTAGTTACCTCTTGCAGACAGTTTCTCTTATTTAAAGATCTAACGAGGAGGAGGAAATAACAAAGAATCGTTTAAACTACAAAAACTATGACAAACAGACAGGGTCCAAAATTAACACTCGCCACTCGCCAAATGCGACCAAATTGCTCCACTTGGCGAGTAAAATTTGGAGCGTCATCCGCCACATGGCGAGTACATTTTTGCACCGAATTAGTTCTGTTTATCAGTCCTCTTCGATGGATTTCTGTGACGCTCCTCTCCTGCCTGCACGCGACGTACGCGAAACGCAAGAGTCTCACCCGACGTTTCCACTGTTTATCAAGGCAGCAGCAGTTAGCTTCGTGTTAAAGCTAGCAGCGATATGTGGCGGTTTAGAACTGGATTCAGCCAGTCTGCAAAAAGAAAAGTAATCAAACTGGAAGAGAAACCACCAGGACCAGTGGCAACCAGAAGATTTAATGAAAAGTGGCGACCTGGAGGTGGCGGTGGAGATGATGTTGACACTGGCTACAGGGCACAGCAGGTGTTGTGCAGAAGTCTGTTCCCCTAAATTTTTCTGTTCCCCCATGTCGAACAACACGTAGTCGTGTCAGAGTTGATACTTTATTTAGTTCCCAGTAAATAAATTAATACAAATTTAAAATTGACATTTTTTATTCTTTTTTGTTTTAAACACTGACAGAATCGCTGAGCGTTTTATCCGCTCCCTACACAGGTGAACATAGTATTACAGGGGAGCAGATTTTAGCACAACACCGGAATCTGCGCAGATGAGCTGCTCCGTTTTCCTCCAGTATGCTAAAAGACCCGTAACAACTCACTGGTCCAAGGAAATATGACGATGAAGGGACTCCAACAATGAGACTGTAAGACCGTCAGAAGCAGGAGGGCAGATTTCATGGAGAGAAAACAAGGAGTCTGACTAGATTTCATTAAGAGAGTTCATTAAAAACATTTCTTTAAAAAAACCAAATAAAAAATCGGAAATGACTAAAAAGTAGTTTTTATTAATGATTATTTAATTAAGTTTTCATTCCTTTCTGTTTGGATCTAACATAATATATTATAGAATAACATGCTTTGGGTAAATCTAAATCATTTAGAATTTTGGCCGGTAAAAAATATGTTTGGCCGGTAGATTTTATCATCTACCAGCCAACTTGGCTGGTAACTCAAAAATTTAATTTCGGACCCTGCAAACAGATGTTAAAGACTATAAAAGCAGGTAGTCAGACTATATAAGTAAACAAACATTTTGCAGGATTTATTGTCTTGCAGTGTGCACAGGTTGCATACAGTTAAAATATATGAGTCGTGTTAAACTAGAAACGTGTTTTTAAAGATGTTCCTCTGAAGGTTTAAACTAGAGTCTCGTAACAGAAACTGCTCAGAGGGTTATTGTTCTCCGTGAAAGCGTTTTCACCTTTAAACCTATTTCACCTGCTTTCATCATGTCGTGAAACCAAACGTATAGAGCGAGTTACTGTGTGTAAATGGGTCGTAATAATCTCTGAAATGTGCATCAATCATGTTAATAATTAGTTATAAACCTTCAGATAACGTTTAAGCTGCGTGGAGTTTTAGACCTCGGCACTTTTGTGCTTTAGCTCATCTATTTATCAAAACGAGACAATAAAGACAGGAACTCAAAGACAGCAGCAGGTGGTCTCTGTGTGAGCTACCCGATGTTAAAAAAAACATTTATCTGGTAAAATTATAGACTAAACAGGTGATCTGGGAATCTCTAAGTAAAGAATCCTAAAACTTGAGGTGCAGCTCTCCTCAAAGGGTTCATTTATCACTAATTCCTCCTCCCTATGTTGATGTAAATTACATGTTCACTCTAGGTAAAATGACACCACCCATACTGACCCTCCTACAGAGAACAACCATCAAACCTGTTCCCTTTCTTTACTCAGAATAAAGATCATGAGCCCAGATGGTCATTAGTGCTGCTCGATGAATGAAAACAGCTGACACAGCAGAACCTGTTAGAATTAGCATAATAACACCTGACTCAGGTGTATACATGAGGAAACACTCTGAGCACGAAGGTAAAACAGCTCAGACTGAACTTTTTAAATAAAGTTTTATCAAAGGTTTTAATCTAAACTCAGCATCCGTCAGGATGTTTGTTCATTTGTTCCATTTCTTGTCCTTCCTTCGGTTTATAAAAGACCAGAAGGCATCGTCTAAATGGTTATTTCTTGTAAACGGGGGACTGTGGTTCTAATTTTAAACTCCAGACGTTTGAATTTAAAACAATGTGTTGAATAAAAGAACAGAATCTATTTAAGGTTTTTAAATGGTTTAAAATCATGTAAAAATAAGACTCATTGGTCCAAATTCACTAAAGGATTGTGCTTTTATTGTATGCACAATTTAGGGGTTTGCGCCTAATTTTCAAAGTCCTAACTAAAGTGAATGTGCACCAGTGTTAATTTTGGCGTGAAATTTTAATTTAGTTTTAGTCTGTTGACTAAAATTCTTTTTCATTTTAGTTTTAATCATCCAGTTTGTTTTAGTTTTAGTCGACTAAAATTCTGAACCATTTTAGTCGATTAAATATAAAATAGGCATATTTGACTTATAAATATTTTTTCCTCTGGTGCAATTATTTTACATGTCTTTAAAGGAATTGGGGTAACACTTTACTTTTATTAACGTTAGTGCGTTATTAAGTATTAATAAACATTAGTGCATTATTAAGTATTAATAAACAAATGGGCCCTTTATAACGTTCCCAATATTGTTAATGACTTGAATATAGGACGACCCCAATTATAAGAGACCCCCTCCTTTCCAAGAATAATCTTCAGAAAAAAACCAAATTCACTTTTAAAATAAACAATTTTTGTTGAAAAAATGAGGAAGTAGTTTAAATATTATCTTATTTAGAGACCTTTAATATTTCCTCATTAATTCAATCACAAAGGTCTGTAATGAATATTCTAGTGTGTGTTGTTTTCTATCAGGAAAGACACTAGTGGTCCTGAGTAAAATAAATACCACAGTAATCAAACTGTCAGAACTTTGCTCATGACGTGTCAGATCAAAAGTCTGCATGAGGCTTTCCTCACGGAGTCTGATCAGCTGTTCTCACGCTGCGGTCCGTCTCCTCCCACAGAACGTGATCTCCACAACGCTCCGTCTTCGGTCATTTCTCTCCATAACTCCATGTTTCCTGTCTCCCTGACAGCTGTTTGATGCCTCTGCTGCATTCACCACCATTCTCTTCAAATTAGCGTCGTAACTCCGCCTCCGTTCTGTTAATCTGACCCACTTTTAATAAAAGGTGCGTTCGAGATGAGCCAGTTCTGCGCAGATTCGATCACCGGTGATCGGCGCCCATTGCATGCCGGTTAGATTTCTGTCCGACTTGCTCTGATGTCATGCCTACGTAGGCAACGATAACCTCGTGAGATCAAGGCGGCCGCAGATTTTGGAGCAAGGCGCTGCAGTTGCTCTCCACCGGCTGCAAAACCGAGGGCATGATGGGAAACGCCTGGCTCTCACCTGATCTCAGATCTGATTGGTTCACGTTTTGATCCAAACATCCTGTGGCAGAATGCGAAATGTTATTTTATATATATATTGTAAATACATGCCGCATTGATGATGTCACTATAAAGGCCACAGTGAGAAATGTGATTTGTTTCAAAGAGTTTTCAGTAGACTGTTTCCATTTTCTATAAAGTTCTAATAAAACTACTGTCTGATTTTTATAATCATATCATTTAGTACAGAGCACCATCTTGTTTATTTTCTTTGATATGATCTCTCTGGATATATGTCTATTATTTTTGTTTACTTTAGTGTTGTTGATACTTGTTCACTTTTGAATTTGTTTTGAAATACTTTGAACTTCAAATAAAGATTTTGGGAAAAAAAGGAACGTCATCCGCTATTACGGACATTAACGCGATATCTTCAGCCATATCATCACCTACGAGCTACATTTAAGAAAATCTGTCCGACTTAAAAGCAAACTTTTGGCCGCTCCCCTGCTGCGTCCGCCTGCTCTCGTCTGTTCTCCAGGCGAGGCGCAGTTCATCTCGAACAAGCCCAAAGTTTGTTCCTGTCGCTTTGCTGTTTACAAAACTCTGGCTCGTCTCGACAAGGCGGACTCTGATTGGTTCCTTTCTCATCTACTTCCGCCTGCTCCAATTGCTGATTGGTTCCCATCTCTAGTCCCGCCTGCTCCGATTGCTGATTGGTTCCCTTCTCTGGTCCCGCCTGCTCCGATTGCTGATTGGTTCCCTTCTCTGGTCCCGCCTGCTCTGATTGCTGATTGGTTCCCTTCTCTGGTCCCACCTGGTCCCGCCTGCTCTGATTGCTGATTGGTTCTTTGGCATGTTCGTCACATTCTTCCCGTTTTCTGATTGGATTTCGTCACTGTCAATCCTCGTCTCGTCTTTCGTTCCTGACAACAACGCCGACTTATTTAGTCTGTCTTTTTCCGTTTTATATTTTTGAATTTCGTTTAGTTTTCGTTCGGTAAAATATATTTGTGACGAATTAAATAACAAAAAATTATTCGTCAACGAAATTAACGCTGATGTGCACTTTCACTCTGTGCTGCTGACCAAACAGTGACTCTACTCTGATTTAATGTTAAAACTTCCTGCTGAGGCTAAAAGTTTTCCCAATTGTCAAAGATCTGTGGTGCATATTTAGCATGAAAAGTTGACTTATGTCCTGACAGCTGGTCATCGTTGTGTCTCAAGTGAAGAAGCTGAGGAAGAGGAGAAATAGGAACTGTTGCTTTAACAAAAAACAGGTCAGGCGCGTCAGGAAAAGTCATTCATTTCCTCTTCCAGTGTTGTGACCGCATTCTGTTTTATTATTACATTCAGATTAATCATGTTTATAGAACATTAAGTTTCACGTGCACAAGAATTTTTACTCTATGGATAAAAAAAATAAGTTGTTTTGGAAAACAAACTGTCCCTCATTGTTTTAGAAACACCGTCTAGAATGTCACCTATTGAGTAAACAGTGTAGCCGATTTTATTTCCTTTGTTTTGTTCATACAGTAAAAACTTGAGTTCACAGTTTCTGTTACTTTAGTTTCATCAGATTATCCATCTTTAAAAGTTGTGCAGCAAAAACAACTGGGATCAGATGCAAAAACCGTGCAAACTGTTGAACATGTTTACAGCTGCATACAGTTAGCGCTTTAGGATTGTAAAATCAGATTCTGAGTGGGTGTAAATGAAGTGCAAAACGGCAAAAAGACAACGTGAGTGAAGACGATTCCTGGTGGATGGTGGTCCAGTGAGTGTTTTATTTCATTTAGAAGAAACAAACCTAAAAATAACCATCATGTTTCACCACAGCGATGCTTCAGAAGTTCAGAGGGCTCAGATAATTTCTCTAAAGTGTCTTCGACATTTATTTGTGAATTAGTCGTTCATCTTTACACCACTAGATGTCACTGGAGATCACACACAGAACCTTTAATGACAGAAACTGAACAAATGATCAGAAATTAGATTAGCTTCACTCTGAACATTTTAAATGAAAGTCTTTGCAGCATCTGGGTGTTAAACCGTGACAATTTGAATGTTGATGTTTTAGATGTTATATCAGGCTAATGCTTCTCCTCTGATTAAAACAGAGCAGAGCCAACAGGTTTAATAAACTGTATTTTCTGATTACGTGTACAGAGAGTACTGAATCAGCCCAACACCTTTTGGTTTTGTGAATTTTGTTTCATTGTTATTTTCTTAATTTTAAAATAAACAAATAACTAGAAGACAAAGTTAGACAATATATGTGTCTGTGTGTCCATTAGGTGTTAAAACACGTTTTAACATTTATTTTAATGTTTTATAGTTTATTTTTTAATAAAAAAAAGAAACTTATAATTTCTGTCTGTATTCATCAGCCTATAAAAACATAAAAACTCCACCCAGTTAGCGGTCAACCACCCACTTCAAACATCAACCCTCTGCAGGAATGAATCCAGTGTTTTTGTTTTGTAAAAGAGAGAAAAGGCAGCGTTTCCTGAAGGCTTCCCTTGAGACACTGCAATTATCTAAGGGTCATGACATCTGCTATCGTCTGTATTGAGACTGACACAATTGCTCGTGAAATGATGATGTCATGGTGTGCACAAAGCCGCTGAATGCCCAGAGCAACACCGCTCATTTCAATCTGCTTTGTAGGTGCTTTGTGAGATTTAGAAAATTGTGTTGAATCTTCCAAAAGGAAAAAAACAATCCCCTTCCTGTTGGCAGGAACAATGTGCAATCCCTGCCATGGAAGGAAAGCATATTTCACACCCATGCACACCTACACATCAAGTGGCACAGATTAGAGACAAGAGGCTTAAGGCACGAAAAGCACAAATAAGATCTTGGAGCATTCCCCTAGTGCAGCATTCTTGCACATCTCAGGCTCCTTTGTTGCCAGCCTCAAATGTCTTCCTGCTGAGTTTTGTGTTGGATAAAAGAAGAATGCACACTGGATGATGTCCATGAAGAAAACAAAACAGCACAGAGCTAGCATGGATCACACAGGGGAGCGTTACAATGTTGATTTAAGCTGTTGTGTTTACTGAAGGTAAATGAGACATTCTTCAAGTGGATATGCGCTTAACCTGCTTTAACCCTGTAATGCCATTCGCATCATGTTTGATACATGAGTTTCTGAGGCCTCTATTAAATCACCATTATTAGTACTAGCCTTAAAACCCTATTGTATATGATCTGATACATGTATTCTGCCCCCTGGTGGATTATCATGCCACTACAGGCAGCAGAAGTTTAGTGGTGGTCTTTTCCAAAATGGCTGCTCCCAGTAAATGGTCCACATCTGTTTTCAGGAAAATCACTGCTATTTTTGGAGATGTTATGGTAAGAATAACATAAAAATTCGAAGTCATTTTTAAAAAATAAGTATGCTCTCCATTAAAGGAATGCATTTTTATTAAGTAACTCATTTTATTACATTTAAACCGTGTTAAAATGTCTATAAATTTTGATACTGCAGGTATAAGATGTGCTTTCCCCCCCCCAATTTTCTTTTGTCATTTAATACATAATGCTAATTAAAATACAAATGTGTGTTATTTTGATGACTTAATTAATCTAATTAATCACTGAAATGCCATATTTAAATACATTTTGAGTATTTCCCCCAATAACACTTTCTCTGAAATACAACTTTTTATGCTATTTTTACCTATATGTCTATTTTTAGATGTCAAAAAGACTAGAGGAAGAAGAGAGAAAGAGAATGTACATTGAAAATATCTTAATGGATGGTAATACAAGTGACATTGAGCAGTTGGAAGAAGATGATGGGGATGGACTGTTCAGAACATGCATGGAAGTTCATGCAAGGCAAAAGTGTTATATGAAAACAAAAAAAGAGCAAAATCTTTCAAACATGTTCTAAAATTTCAAAAGTTTATAGACAGTTTTGTTTTGTCTAAAATTAAGATTGTTCTTAGCAAAAATTTGCCAGACATATCCAATGTATCAAATGCGATACAAAAAGTTTCATAAATAACATGATGTATAAAAACATTTTTTTGTGTGTATTTTGTTATAAGGGCTAATAAACATCCCAGTTCCCCAAAAGAAATCTGAATTTTCCTGGTATTTTTTCATGGGTTGGGTCTTAATATGAACTTCAGCTCGTTGGTGTTCACAATTCATCATTAGCTTGATGCTAAAACTAGTCTAATCAAGTTTAACAACACGTAGGATGTTGGTTTTCCTGCAAAGAAGTGAAATCTATCAGACTATTTCAGTTATTTTGTTTGGGTAAAGTTTAACCCTCAGCTGAATCTGGGAACATTGGTAACCATGAAGTGGAGCAAGTCTCTGATATTGTGATTGTGTCATCCTGTTGTGATGAGCATCTGAAGGGTTCTTGTAGCAGCAGGCAGGTATAATCCATAAAAGGTTGAGTAAAATTAGCAAAGAAACTTAAAAACACAGAAACAGACAATCTGACAACAAGAATGAGAAAACAGAGGCTTTAACCACTGGGCTGGGTTACTGAGCAGGAACAGGTGACGTGAAACAAAGGGCTTTATAGCTGGCTGAACTCAGGAGACACAGGACACACTAAGCCAGGGATACATAAGGAACCAAGAGGAAATGACTGAACTTAACAGCATATGAAGGGAGGGAAGTGATCAGGGAGATGAGATACACCTGTGGAGGATTAGTTCAGGACACAGGAGCAGCAGACACAAACTGGACACAAGGGTGCAGGACATGACAGTTAGCCAATGACAGGTCTTTGCAGAAGGTTTAGTCAGCACTGATAGACTCTAAAAAGAATATTTGAGCTGTAGTTGAGGTGATAGACTTATTTGCCTAAATCTGACCTATTATTTTGGTTTAGTCAGGACAACTTAAATTTTTGGGTTCAATCAACGTAAAATCAGTGATGTTCACACTAAAAGAAAAAGATAAGTTGAACCAACTTAATTGAATTGTTTCAGTTGGTAACAAGTAATTCAATTAGGTTTATCCAACTTAAATGATTAAGTTGGTTAAACCTGACAAATTTAAGTCAAAACTTACTCAAATCATTTAGTTCTTTTACAAATCAAAAATTCAAATCCTTCTGAATTCAACTCCAATTTTTTTGTTTTTCCAAATGAAAAAAACGGAATTATCAAAAAGCACATTATCTATGACTTTGAACATAAAAACTATTTAAATGTAAATCATCTTAAAAGTGTGTTTTAGCATGTTATTTTAGTTTTTACTTTCATTGTAATTAGAATTTCAAGTTGGGTAAAAAGAAGAAAAAAATCCATTGCAGAGATGGAACATTTTTAAATTTATTGTGAGATCATCACAAATTTAACAATTTTGCACAGATGCAAGTAATAATGTAATAAAATAATGTAATAAAGTTTACACTTTAAAACAATTTCCTACTCCCTGAATGGAGTTGAATATTTATGAATAGCTAAGCCCTGCTAGCAGGTTAGCGACAAAAACGAAGCATTCATAAATACTCCATTCAAGGAGTAGGAAAACATGTTGAAGTATAAAAAAGTGTTCATTGCATAATATTTTTAAAATCATATGAAACAGTGAGCTGCTTGGTGGTGCATGTTGTTAGCACTGTCGTGGGTTCGCTTCCCAGCTCTGTGGCCAGCTTGCATGTTCTACCCATGCATGTGTGAGTTTTCTCTGGCACCCCAGAAGGAAGTTAATTTAAAAATGAGTTTATATATACTGTAACTTTAGTAGATAATTATTAAAAATTTTGTTTGTAATAGGGGGCAGATTATATAAGATTTTTTTTCTTCTTACTGCCCCTTTTCATTCAATTTTGTATTGTAAATATTGATGATAATTTGTTTGTATTTTATTCTCTTTTTTTCTTTTGAATGAAATAAATCTAAATAAAAAAAAAAAAAAAGTTCGAAGTCATTGATAATGTGCTTTTTGATCATTCAGTTTTTCATTTGGAAAAACCTAAAAATTTGAGTTGAATTTACATAAATTTAGGTCAGAAGGATTTGAATTTTGAATTTGTAAGAAACTAAATGATTTGAGTGAGTTTGACTTAAATTTGTCAAGTTAAACAAACTTAATAATTTAAGTTGGATAAACTTAATTGAATTACTTGTTACCAATTGAAGCAATTAAATTAAGTTGGTTCAACTATTCTCTTTTTTCAGTGTAGGTGTAAGAACGGGTCTTTAGTTCTTCCATGGCTGATGCATTTTGTTTATTTTTAAAAAAGAAATGCTCATTACCTTGTTTCATATTGTGATTCATGTCATGTACTTTTGTCCGCGAATCAGGTTTTTATAACACATTTAAAAAGACATTTGTTGACCAAAGCACTGTGCAAAGTTTAAAATCAGGTAATATAAAAGCAATACAAATGCTATAAAAGGCCTACTAAAAAGAACATAAAGGAAGATAGAATTTTATGACTATCTGATGCTCACAAAGCCCTGCAGTATTTCATAGACGAGTCCCATGTTGATCTAAAAATACTTCACTGTTTGTAGTTTTTCTCTCTCCAGTGAAGTTGTTTTCTTTGGATCCTTGTTGATCATTTAAATTCACAGAGGTCTTCCATCTATGTAGGCCAGGTGTTGAGCAACGCGCCACAAACAGAAAACGACAAACAACTTTCAAAGCTGCAGTTGTGATAAAAGCTGTTTTTTAATCAATGGATAAACTTCAGTCCAGGAGTCTGAGAAGCTGCACATGTAAAGATTTAAAGGAAAAAGGAAAACTCTGAACTAATTATTTTACGTGTTTTATCAGTTAACGCTGTTTTCTCTCAAATATCCAGGATCATTTATGTGCTTTTTAACTGTTAACATACAGTATTTTCTTATCTTGGGAGAATTTTTGTGAGCTACCTTGCTCTTCAGTGGAAACACACCTTACATCCTGGAGTGTAAAATTTACTCTGAGATGAAATATTTTACTACAGTCTGAATACTGGTTAATTTTCTCTGCTTTTCAGCACTTTCTGTGTAAGTTTTAATGACACAAAATAGGAAATGATTCTTAACTTTGTCAAAAGAACACACATTTTATTGTTGCTGACGCATCAAAAGAGCAATTCTTTGTTTTTAAACTCACTTTTGAGCCTAATAGGTTTAGATATGAACCCAGAAAGTGGTTTAACACTTTAAAATGTTCTGGCTCAGCAGATAGAGCTGCCTTTATGTTTTCTACTTAGAAAAGGTTTCTCTTAATAGAAAAAGTATTTTCTAATTCAATGTTTTACTTCTGTGCAGGTCAGGAGTTTTATGTTTTTGCAACAACAAAATAGGATGGTTTAGGTATTGTTGAAAAAATGTAACAATAAAAAACATCCTTTAGTGCAGCTTTTGACGTCTGTATAAACAGAACCGTGTTAAACTCCTAAAGGCTCCACAGTGGAGGTCAGGGGAAGTTCAGCTAAAGAATAAGATTCTCAGTTTCTGGTTGTAATGACAGATTTCTGAACTTTGACATAAAGAGGCATCATTTAGCTGTTGAAGATTATCAGCTGTATTGAATGTATTTATTTGTATAGGACCCAGAGTTAAGCATTAAAGAGCATATTTTAAGTTCTTTTTTTTTTATTATTCTGATAAAACTCTGTCCAAAAATACTATTTGAAATGTTTATTGAGGGTATTTTGTTTTACAATACATTTTTTTAAACCATTTTTCTAGTCCAAAGTGCCCCTTTTTGCAAAGCTTCTAAAAACGCTTTTTTTTTTTTCATATGTGGACCTGTGACGTCACCAGAGGGAGCTCCTAGCTAGGTGGCGCTGCTTACAGTGTTGTCAGATGTAGATAAATAAAGTATTTGTAGGATAATTTAACACTCTGTACGATCAATAATCCCATAAATATGATCATTTGAGCCCTTTGTTGTGTGGAGTTTGTGTAACAGATGCTTGTTTTAATCATTGTGTAGATTTTTTAAAGCTAAACTACTTTAACATCTCAGACTGGCACCGCTCTAGTCTGCCAGCTGCCTGCTCGCTGTCGGCCATGAGTTGTTAGTTTTAGGTTAGAGCACTCTTTAATCGAGTCGGTGTGAATTCATTTTAATAAAAAATGCTAAATTATATTTATTATGTTTATGAATGCCAATCGCCAGTCTGTCAGGACACTGAGTCAACAACGGGACGGCTTCCTTACCGGTACGGTGACTTCTGTTTGGAGACGAAAAACCCCGGCGGTCCTGGTCTAGTCCAGGACTGGATGTGATGGAGTCCCACATACCGGCGAAAAACATTCAGTGTGACTCTAAACAGGCGCCTTTACTTCGATCCATTCACCGGAACCGCTGTTAGCACGCAGCAGCTAACAGGAGCTAACGGGGAGATTTGAGTCTCGTTTCCATGCCAGGTTTGGTACGGTTCGTGGTGGATCGTAGTCCGGTACCGGTCCGCGATTTCATGAGAGCGTTTCCTTCAGGTGTCTGACCCTCACCTGGCTGGCGGGGTACAGTAAATCCATGCCGCGATGCTCTCCAGAGGGGCTTCCCGTTCCCAGTGGGGCTCCCAAGAGGGGATTCCCGGCGGGGTTTCCAGCCTGACCCGACACTGTTCCGGTTAGCCTCGAACCGTTTAGCTGCATCCTGTGAAACTTTTTATAAACTCTTTCATTTCTTAACAATCCACCTGAACGCAGCTCAATGTTTGGAGCTCTGATGATCAAAACCTGGTGCTAAACGCTGGTATTTTACCCAGACCCAAGTGAGGAGGTGGGTCACGGTCTACAGCTGGACCGACAGGGTACAGCCTTACAGGACTGATTGTTTTTATCTTTTTTTTCTTTTTTTTAATCTTAATAAAATAACTTCTCACTATAGTAATAAAATAATAAAATAACGGCACTCTGGGGGTTTGTTTTGCTCGTCACAAGTAGTGATAAGTGGATCAGTTTTCTATATAGAGAACGAACGGTCTCCCTGAACTGTCGTCACTTCCGGTTTGGTGAAAAAATTGACAATTCTCACAAAAACGAATCCAAGAGCCTAAATAAGCTGAATTTGTGTAAATTTTTATTCAGAAAAAGTTTCTATTATATTTCTCTAAACATTTGTTTAAGGGAGTGTCTAACTTAAAATATGCTCTTTAAAGCAACACTGGACGACTTTCCTGCTTATGCCCCTACTGGTCAAAAGTGGAATTTCAACTGTCGCAAAATCATCTACCTGAACAAATAGAATTCCCTCCACCCAGTCTGCCACAGCTTTTCAGCTAATAATCTTGTCAGACAAGTTGTTGTTTTTAAATTTAGTTTAATGTATATAAGTTCATAAACAGTCTATCTCTCTCTGCCTCTTTCTCTCTCTCAGCTGGCAAAGCATAAATGCAGATTTATTCTCTGCCGGGTGGACTTGAGCAAAACCTCCGGGTCCCTTGTGGACCAGTGAGGACCTGACGGGCTTTCGGTCTCAATCTGCCGGCGCAAAAACCTCCCGGACCACCAGTGGATCATAGCGACCCTGACGATGCGGGTCTCGGTCAGCTGGCGCAAAACCTCTTGGCTCGGATAGCAGGCTAGCTCTGTAGGCTACTCCTGTGTCAGCGTTTCGTGCCGGTTGCGCGTAATCGGTTCCACGGATTTATTTATGAGGCGTTGTTGAGGAAGGCTTTGATTATCATCAGGTCGGTGTAGGAGAGATTAATGGCATAGCTGCGGGATGACGCCTGGTTCGGTCTCAGGGTCTGCTTGTTAGCCTAGCCGCCACAGCTGGCAGTCTGTGCGCCGGAGGGGAGTGCGTGGAGAGCGGGGAGCTGCCGTCGCCACACCGGTGTTCCACCAATGACCGTGGGGGTCGACCTGTCCGCTTCATAATCATCCTCCTCTTATTTGTTGTTGTTACCTTCCGGCTTCACTGCAGCTTGGAGCCATTCAGGTCTCGGTCAGGTTCGGCTGATTAATTTATATATTTATTTATCTGTGAGGTGATGTTGAGGAAATATTTCAGAACATTATTTTCTACTATAGTTCACCACGTGGTTAATAATCAGACTGGTTAAACCTTGAAACGCTGGCTGAAAACATCTCTCCTTCCCCTAGTTGCTAGCTGGTTACAATTGCCGTAAAGCAGAAAGTTACATCATCAGTCGCGGGTCGAGACTCCAAACTGTCTAGTGCGGTATCTGGCCAGTAGAGGGGTGCAGAGTGCTGTCAAACATGAAACTGGTCAAGTTTCTTACTCAACAGTCAATTAGATCAATTTTAAGGCTCTAGCTTAAAAAGTAAAATATCATCTAGTATTGCTTTAAAAGGATACTATGCAGTTTTGCTTGTTTTTAGCACCCTCTAGTGTCCGTTTTAAATCACTGTCATAAAAACGTAAATCTAACTGTTGAAATGTCTCCTCAGCTGTGTTCAAGCAGGGAAAGATGGAAAAAAGCAGGAATCTTTAGCTAAAAACACTCCGCGGCTAGCATAACAACTACCCACATTGGGTTAGCCGTACCCTCGCAAGACACGTGACTTTGTGAGACATCCGGGGTACCGGCCCGGAGACTGAGATCTTGCAATCGTGATATTCCGGATCTAAGTGTAACCCTTAACCTATTATTATATAATAAGTGAGTGACAGTTGTTTCCAACGTGAAGACTAGTTTATTGAGCTTACTCACCGTTGAAACAGTTGTTTAATTTCTTTCACATAGCCACATGTGGCCTGGAATGCATCACGCATCAATACAGACTCTACAAAAGCACAAACATGACGATATGACCACCATCAGATATCGGATACTTTAAACAACCATTTAATGTTGCTAAGGTTAGAGATTTCAGTGTCTTACCCCACGGACGGTTAGAGATTGTAAGTTCAGAATCTGGGAGATTTCTTGTGCATCTCTCTGGCAAAAAAAAAAATGGTGGAAGTGACGTGGTTTCAATCACGTGGGGTTATTAGAACTCCGTTATTGGTTGGATTTTACCTAAGGAATCATGGGAAGTCTCTGTGATTGGTCAATTTCTCCTGATGAATTATGGAAAATGTAGTAAATCCATGTTTCAGCAGAAACTCCTAACTAATCTGTTTTCTCTTTCTTTTCTGTTATTATGTTGTTTTTCTTTTCAAGTCTTTACTTTATTAAGATGGGATTCTTTATTTCTAGCTGGTTTTATCAGTTTTATTAATGTTTAATCATTTATTTCTATCTTTAGTTATGTTTTTCTAACTTGGTTACATCAGTACCAGATTTTTCATTAACCCTGTAAAGGGTCATATTAGCATATACTGGCTCAAGGAAAAGATTTAAAAATATGAAAAAGTTGCAAAGTATGCCTTTAAACAGTGCCACACACTTAAACAATCACAACTGATGACATAGGTGTTTCTTCTTAAGTAACGGCTTCAGCTTTGACCTAAGTGCCGGTTCACACAGTAATATCAAAGACCAGAATTTTGCCCAGATTCTCTCCTTCTGACAATCGTTTAAGAACATCCTGATTACCGTAACGGCTCTAAAGATGATCCTATCAGATATTCCTGTCGTGTGTGGTGGGTTAGAGTGGTCACTATGAAGGATGTCAGGACAGCTCAGATGATAAATCTAAGAAATCCAACATGGATTGTCTTCGCCTGACATCTCAGTGTGTGTGTGTTGTTCCCTGAGGACAAACGAGCATGCAGCCTGTTGAATGTGACATGTAGCCAATCAGAGAGCCAGGTGGCAGACACAAGCTGCACAAAGCAAGGACGGGCCAAAATAAACACAGCTGTTTGTAATTTTTGTTATACCTGGCAACAAAACAGACATAAGTGCATTGTTGTTTATACAAAAGAAAAGCTGCCATGTTTGTTTACTCTGAAGTCACGTTTGATCTCGAGAAGTTCTGCGAGATTTCCTGTCTGCCCTGGGAATGTTGGTGGGTGAAATCAGTTCATGAGCGGTGTGCTGTTTTGGCTGCACACCACACACTGTAAAACCAGAATGGTTAACATTAGGGATTGTTTTTGTTAATATGTGTGGTCGTTTCTGATTTGAAATCAAAACAATGAACCGGCCCTAAACTGATACCAGAGATCAGTTTTAGGTCTGCAGGAAGAGAATTCCACATTACCTCGACGTACAGAGAATGAAGTTGATGTTTTACATAAGGAGAAATGAGTTACTGAACCTGTATCTTTAAGAGAAGCCAAAAGTTCACTGAGCACCTCAGGAGTAAAAATAAGTTTAAAAGTCCCATATTCTGCAAAATCCACTTTCTAAAGGTCTTTTAACAGTCATATCAGTCCCAAAGACTTTGTCTGAGACCCAAAAATGTTAAAATATTTTCACTGTTTTCACTTCCTGATTCTCATTTTTGGGAAATGTGTTTTGAGCTAATGCTAAAACGGGTGGTTTCTAAATATTTCCTCTGCTGATGTCAAGAAGGGAAAAGACCACTCCTCTCTAGAGCAGTGTTTTTCAACCGCTGTTCCGCGGCACATTAGTGTGCCGTGAGAGATCGTCAGGTGTGCCGCGGGAAATTATTCAAATTCACCTGTTGGTTTAAAAAATATTTTTTGAAAACTAATTAATTATTATCTGCTAATAATATTCCATTATCGCGCGTCTGTGCCAGCCATCACCAAATGACAGACTCCGGTTCTGTTTGGAGTCAGACCGTGCAGCAAATCCAAGACTTGAACCTGGTCCAGGGTTTGCGCTTTGGGGAGACACGCGGCGCGCAGTGAGACGCACCGCGGCCCGCTCGGCACCAGCACGCCTCCTCCCCCGACCTGAACCTGGTCTGTGGTTCGACTTGTTTCGGCGAGGAGGAGGGGGAGACAAGCGGTCGCAGACCCGCTGCCAGCGGTCAGGAGGAGAACCAGTCCTGCACTGGCTCTGTTTCCTGGTGGAGCAGCAACAGTCCCGACATTTTTAAATTCATACTTTGATCTGACCGGTCCATAAAACCAGATCACGGACACTGGGTTGGGTCGTCATCATGTCGCCTTGTTCCTGAGTGACGCACATTTGGCAAAAAAGAAAAAAAAAGTGGGAGTAAACCCCCTCAGTATCACTGGTTTTTTAACGGTCTGAGAGGCTCACTGGTTTTGTCTCCAGTGTCTCCTCTCTTTGACTGAAGGTCCCGTTATTCTGATCACCTGTCAGACCGCTGAGGAGCAGCTGCTCGCGCATGTCGTCATAATGAGAGCGCACGTCACAGCTGTGTTTCTCAGCATAACTGATGACTTAAAATTTAACAAATCAAACACTAAAAGACATTGATCTGTCAGTGACTTTATCAGGTTGTCCTTTATTACTAATGTTTAAATACACCCAAAAGTTTTACTAAAAACATGATGACAGAGTCCTGCATGATGTAACATGGAGAATGAAATAAGGCAGATTTAATCCATTACAGATCAACTGGATGCTACAGTCACTTTTTGACAGGTGAAAAAAAATCAGTTTGAAATGATTTGATGTGGTAAAAAAGACAGATGCTTTAATCAGGTGACCTGTAAACTAAATGTAATCCTTTACTGTCAGGAGATGAGAAGGTTTCTACAGTAAAACTATTAAAACAGAGTGAGCCTTAGAAAACAGCTGCAGTCCTGACAGATTAATTTGTTTTAGTGTTAAAAATGTTAAATTGGACAAAAATCATCTGATAACTTTAAACTGCTCCTCGAACAATGAGGATGGGTCAAATGCAGAGATGAATTTCCCCAAGGGGATCAATAAAGGATAAATTATTGTTATTATTATTATTAAACCATCAATGAACTCAGATGGTTCTGACAGCAACCCCCCACCCCCACCCCCCACCCTGTGGTGTACCTTGAGAAGTTTTTCAATGAAAAAGTGTGCCTTGGCCCAAAAAAGGTTGAAAAACACTGCTCTAGAGGACAGAGCCAATCAGAGCACCTTTGTCTACCTGAGCCCACCCCGCCCTTTAAAAACAACGAGAGCGCTCATCCTCACAAACATTAGCAAACAGTCACGGTGAAGCTACGATTAAAGCACGGCAGTTGCTCGTAGATGCTTGATCAACAATTTACTCCCTTCATCTGAGACCCTGAAGACCCACCAACGTCTCGCAAATGAGAAGAGAGATGGGCGGAGCTTAGAGAAGCTCTGCTCCCCAACTGCCCCGCCCATTTGAAAGGACAGTTTAGCTTTAGGAGGTTGGATGAGGAGGTGGAAGAACAACAGCTGACCTTAAAGTAAGGGTCAGTTTGACCAATGTAGCACTTTTACATGTTTTTGAGATGTAAAAGAAAAGATTCAGAGTGGAGAAAAAGTGACGAATTTGGACCTTTAAGATTTTAAAAATTTAAAAAACTTTCAAAATTCATCAAATTCAAATGACATCAATGACATTGATGAGACCTGCTTCCTATCCAAGATCTTAATCGCACCGTTATGGATCATCCTGAGCATTAAAAACATCACTGAGTGCATGAAAACATTTGACACATGAAATGGTAGAAGGTCTCTAATTAGTCTAAAAGTATTAAAGTTTGCTTTCACCACTCTGCTCACCATTTTGACATTCTTATTAAACTTTGAATGTGAATCCAGCAGGATGCCACGATATTTAACTTGACCTAATATTTTGTCCATTGGTCAAATGGAGACAAGTACAGGTAGTTCCTACAAGGAAACTGTCCCCACTCCTCCTGTGCATATGACAATAAAGATTCCTTGATTCCAAAAAGACAAAGTGACGTTTTTAGGACAACTTGAAGCGTCTGGTGACAGGATAAACGCGATCTTTAGCTCAAAAAGTCGTGTCAATGTTTGTCATTAGAGAGAGAAAAAAACGGGGATCAGTGAAGGTTTGTTGGTATTTTCCTGCTGGCAAAGTTGGTGATCCTGAACCAACGTGGACATCGTTTTATCTTGCAGTGACATCTGGTACCTTTAGGAATCCATTTAACAGGCAGCAGCTTTGTCATTCAGTGAGACAGTGACCCCAAACGAACCTTTAGGCTGTGCAAAAACCATTTCACGGCGGGCTATTAGTCATGTCAGACCTCCTCCAACCCAGCTCACGTGGCTCGTTTGGAGTCAGCTCGACCAAAAACAACCAAAAACTGAACAACTGTCCTGGATTCTGTATCCAGAGTCCAAGAAATCCTAAAAACTCTCCACCACCAACATGGCTGATAGCCATGTGTTCACGGAGCTGATTTCATTTCTTTATTTAAGCTAAAGAGACTGAAATCCATTTTGGTTTTAATTCTTAATTCTTTAACATAATAGTTTTAAATCTCATGAAATATTTAAATACATAGTAGACTTTGATTGAAATTTAACGAACACATAAATAAATAGACACAAACCCAAAATAGAGAAAGAGAAATGGTTACATTTGCTGCATTTAACTCTTAGAGGTCTAATTTTCTAGTCATATTTGAACAACCAAGTCTGAATAATGTGAAGCACATCAGAACAGAGTGTTGGTCCAAATCTAATAACCATCAGCTTCATCTTGTGTGCATCCATAGAGATGAATAATCATAATCAAATGAAGCTCAGAGGACTGACCCAGCATCAGAAGAAGGACCTTCAAAGGCTCTGCGGTGCAGTAAATCACCACACTCAGCATCATGATCAAAGCCTCCAGCTGCAGGTTGCTTTCCTTCGCTATCTGCTGCCCCCGTCCAGATCTAAAAACACCACCGGACCGTATTAATCCATCCGCCACATGGTTTGTTTTTAGAACATAATCACAGAGCACGCAGTGTTCTGCTTTAACCGTCCTAATGATTGCCCCAGTGATTTACACAAATTGACAGGAGGCAGTATGTATTAGCCCAGCAGGCAGTCATTATGGCCTCCTTTCTGCGTGGCCTCAGTATGTGAATGTGTAAATAAATAACATGAAAAACACACGAGCTGTGAGCTGAAAATGTGCTTAACCAGCTCTAAAAGTTGAGATAAAACATCTTTATCAACCAGCCAAGATGAAAACCTGAATCTCATCCTAACTTCACCTGCAGCAGTCTGATGGTGGAGTGTTAGGATTCCTTTTTCTGGAATAATCTACAGTTCATACAGTGACTCGTTCTCATATGGAATGAAAGAGCTGGACTCACCATTTTATTTCTATTTCAGAGTATGGATGTTCAATATTATCGGTCTGCCAATAATATCGGTCAATATCTGCATTAAAATGTAATATCGAAAAATATCGGTATAAGTTTTTGTAATGACACACATGACCTTTACACACCATGCACATATTATACATCAAACTGTTCGGCTACTTCTCCTCTCTCCCAAAATGTTAAAATATAACAAATCTGATGTATAGTTTTTGAGATATTTTTTATTTATTTGGCACACCTTGTATTAAATCCTGTGGTTTCAGCATTTCCCGGCCAACCTTGAATGCAACATCTATTGGCACACTTGATGACATCATCAAACCACATCATTACTTGCAGCATAACATGTAGCATTTAAGAGGACTCACCAACCCGTCTATGGTTTGGAATTATCCCAAAGTGTCTCTGGACACTAAAATTACCATTTGTAATGAGCGGAGGTTATGGAGGAGGAATCAAGATGTCTCCTTTTTTTGAAGAGGAATTGAAGCAGTTGTTCTATTTTGCACTGACAATATTTAAAGTTTAAAGGGAGAAGAGGGAAGATTTGAAAAACAAACCTCATGAGCCTGGCGCTGCGAATAACTACAGTCTTGAACGGGAGCGCGCACAAACTTCTCACTATCTCATAAGGGTTCAACCAAAGGCAGCCGGAGACATGACTCCATAAATAAAAATAAATGTTATTAATACAAAAGGAAATATAGTAAAACTATGCCCCACGACACACACTCACACGCGCACACACAACCACACACACATACAGACCGCAGGAGCCGATCTAACAGAGCTAATCTTGCTAGCCGCTATGTTCCAGTCCTTCCCAGCTGCCTGTATCACTAAAAGCTTTAATCAGTCGGTGTTGTCTGAGTCCCGGAGGTGAATTTGAGAAATCTGGGGTGATAGAATCATGTCCCGCCGCCTCTATCACCCTAAATTTCTCAAGTTTGCATCACGGAGTGGAGATCCGGAGCATCCGGAGGAGCGTGCGCTGCACATCCACCTTTGATGCACTGTAAGCGGACTGAGGTCCAGGAAACAGTCGGGGATTTGAGGCCTATCGTCCCGAGACCCATAAACATGGACAGATCGCTGTGCGGTCGCCTATAACAGCACCTTTAGCTCTGTGGAACCCTATAATCCATCAGAGAGGTTTTCAGCTCCATAAACAAGATAACACCAGTTTGATGAGAAAAACCACAGATTCAGACGAAGGAAGTCCGCCACTGACCAGCAACACAACACAACGGTGCAATACTGCCACCTACTGGATATACATTTATTATTACTTTTTTAGCTTCCAGAACGCGCAGCAGCGTCAGTTGACGTCACATCCGTAGGACAGAGCGGGAAATTCGGTCCCGAATGTGATTTATGCACGGTCACTTCCTGGTTGCCATAGACGCTGCCCCTCCCTTCCGGTTCAACGCTGTTCCCACACAAACTGGACAAAATTGATTTTTTTACCCGTTTTCTTCAAGATCTGCCGCGCATCACGGTAAACGATATCCACCGGATTTTTGAAAAACACACAGAGACGTCTGCGAGCAAGCGGGTGAAGGACTTTAAGCTGTATCTAACCAGCTTTATTCATGAAATTGAAGGTAAGCTAACAGCGTTAGCTCGTAGCTTCCATCATCAAAAAACAGTGAGACAAATCTATATAGCCGTGATCGTGGGCTCCAACTGCTTCCCAACTTTCACCTTTCTCTGGTCTAGCTGTACGTTATCAAACACCAAGTCTTCATTCACCAAAAGAATAGTTGTTCCAGTGAAATTACACACGAACGGCGCCGCGCCTCCTCCTTTAGCCTCCTCCATTAGCCTCCTCCACTCGGCTCTTTGACTACTGTGCTGCAAAGTGTGGACTGCAGACACGGTGTGGTTAGAAATGATCACGTTTTCTCTTTTTACGTTCACAATCCTTCCTTTTTGTAGTTATTTATTCAGTGGAAATGTGTGGAAACGGACTGATGAATTATATTCAGCTGATGCGGTACACAACGGAACACAGCAGTGTTCAGCTGTCAAGGCTTCCCGTCTGCTGATACTTATATGATGGCTTCAATTCTTAGTGCTATAATATATATATATATATATATATATATATATATATATATATATATATATATATATCATACTGTACTATACTATACTATTACTCGTTTTGATTATAAACAATATCTTTAGCTGGAAATGCACTCTAACTCTGGAAATCTTCACATTTCAAATGGAACCGGAAATGGTCCTGTGAGTTAATTTTAAACCGGAAGTTCTACTAAGTACTCTGTGCATAAAGCCTATTGCAGAACATTTTACAGCTCACAGCCTGTTCAAGATAATGGAATGATACATGGGCGGCCTCGTTCTTTTTGATTTAAAATGCATCATCACTCATTAACCCAAATAAACTGAACATGCATGATTACTTTTATTAAAATCCTGAACCTAGTCCCTTTAAAAAATGTATAAATACATAAATATCATAACTTCTTTATGGATGCATGAAACCATCATTGACCTACTAGACTCTATCATCATATCATATCATCATATGTGATGTCATACATCATGAGGAACCCACTTTAAAAGTGCCTTAAGGTCTCATCAAAGTTGTTTAAAGACCATCATTTTCTGGTTGGTTTTTTACATCTTAGAGAGGTCATACAGCATAAGACACATGAGTGGTTTGGGCCTTTTTTGATTTTCATGCTCTTCTGAAGCCGAGCTCTACATTTTCATGGCAAGCCAGGGTATACATTTTAATTTCAAAATAAAAAAACGTATTTTGTTCCGTCTCACTGTTGTGTCCACGTTTAATTATAGATCACTGAGGGGCAGGGCAACAGATTCATGAATATTCTTATATGTTCATCAAGCCGGTGCACAATATTCTCACGGGATTTTGAAAAAGTGCATACGTGCATATTTCTCCTCTTTAATCTGGGGGTTTATGTAGCCGGTAGTCCGTCTGTTTACTCATCATCTTGAGAACGTATCCTGTGGGCAATGAGGGTTTAAATTAGCGTTAGCTCGAGGTTAATTGTGTAGAAAATAAGGGGCTAGTTTCGTAATAGAAAGCATAATTGTCATTGCTGTGCTCTATTGAAGTTAGTAGAATTCTCCGTGAAGTGGTGCTCGCTTTTAAGGATTCCTCAGATTGCTGAAATGGTCTCCGAGAGGAAAAACAGAGGGAAGGAACAATAAATACTTAGCATGCCGAACGCAACCCGATAACAGGGAAGGGAGCGCTTCAGCCTCGTCTGAGTCTTTGTCAGACGTTTGCGATAACAGCTGTGAATAACTATTCAGCACATGACACGTCAATGCGACCCGTTTGACTTTTGATTTGAAAAGTTTTCCCAAGTATGTTCATGAAATTTTAAATAAAACACACCTTCAAATCAACAACGCTGATAGGTGGCGCCGAGGGGAGAAAATGGAAATGATTTCATTTCTACCATGTTACTCTCTTTGGGATCCAATTTAGGTTCTGTCAAGCAATAGAGGAGATGAAACTGATGTTCATTTTAAAGACCTGTGATACAGCCCACAGATAGCCAATCAAAAAGTAATGCTTCACCCTTTTTTTTCCTCGTCGTTTAAGCAGCTGCAGCTTTCAGAGCTCCAGAAGACAAATTAGGCTCCCACTCAGTCATCGCTTTCCTTTTTTTATTTGACACAGAGCTTCAGGGATCCTATTTGCCCTTCACCTTAATACTTCACAAACTTTAAATTACACCAACAGCCGGTTAAACGTCTGCGCGGCTACAAACTCGGATACATTTTTCACACAGAAAGCTCTCACGGCGACTGAAGTCAGATCAGCTGGTTGATGTTATTTGCCTGTCCATCAGCGGGTTAGCTGTCAAATCACAGGAGCCAAATAAATTGCTTTGATAAAACGTGTTTATAGAAAGACACCAGGTGTACGAGGCATAGAAACATGTTAACACGAGTCAATTAAGCCTGCCTCCCACCTGTGATGGAGAGCAGATTCATTTCTATTTAACAACAGAGGAAATGAAAGTTCATTGGGCAATATTGTTGTGAAGAGCCGCCAGATGGGACATGTTTCCAAAATAGTAACGAGGGAGGGAGGGGAAGCATCAGAAGAGGAAATGAGTTCATCGCTTTGTGACAGTTTAACTCAACGTTGTGAAAATGAAGGTTTTTATTTGGTGAAACAATTAGAAACGTGTCGGATGACTTCATGTTTAACCTTCGTTGTAGAAAACAGCTCCGTTTATCACTTTTATGAGTTGAGGTTCAGAGATGTGTCGATTAAAATTAATGGGTAGTTGTTGAATTATTGAAGAAAAAACTAATTTTATTCAATAAATTGTTTAAGATTTGATGCTCTTCTTTTGAACCTATTTTGAAATATGCTGCAAGCATGATAAATGTATATATTATGCCTCATCAGTTATAAGTAGCTTCCTTGATTGACCTCAGTTCAGAGAAATGTTTACAGCCAATAAAACAAAATACCGTATTGACTCGAATATAGGACGACCCTCCTTTCCAAGACTAATCTTCAGGAAAATGACTAAATTCACTTTTTAAAAGAAATTATTTTTATTGAAATTTTGAGTTATTTAAATAATACTGTAATGACAGACTGCTTTAATATTTACTTATTAATCAGGGGTAAAAGTTCGACGTCATGGTGACAGATTTCTGTCAATTGGAAAAAGAGAAAAAAGTTCAGTTAAATCTTTCTCTTTTTTTCTCACGCTCTCTCTAGCCGCTTTCATAAGACACACCGTGCCAGCAAATCAGCGTAATACTGCCGCCACGGTGTGTCTTACGAAAGCGCCGTGGCGGCATGGCGATGCGGGAATTTTGCGACATTCGTGCCGCCACGCTTGGTAGTAATATTACCGCAACGTCAGACTTGTGAATGAAGATTACGCCTTGGCGCAGCAGAGAGGGAGGTGACACTAATAACGTGGCAAAAGTGAGCCGACCCCCGACCAGAGAAAGTATTTAAAAATCAGGTAAACATGGGAAAGCTGTTGCGCATTTGTAAACACTCAGCGGAGACGGCAAACTGGAGCGACACCGAGATCCGGGAGCTTCTGGCTGAAGCAGAAGTTACCTGTCCGTTTATACGAGCACTTCCGTCTCACGTCTCTGTACCCTGCGCGTCGACAGCGCGAAGACCGCCCCATACCTCCTTTATACCGCCATAGAGAAATCTTTTGTGAAACGCACATGATTGCACAACATTACTGGCACGGTCTGACCACTTATGAACGACCAAAGGCTCCCAGATGCCGGCTCAGGTTCGCGGCAAATTACCGGCATTGTTTTGTGAAAGCAGCTTCTGGGGCTCAGTAATCTCTCTTTCTCTGTGTGTGTGAGTGGCGTAAATGAAGATACGTGCCAATAGTGAAGGTCATGGTGTAGATTTAGCGTGGATGGAGGTGACGTGTCCCCACCAATAACTCCATCTAAACCCTGTGTCACACAGGAGACTTCAGCGCTGCGCCACGGTGCACCCGAGCCGTGAATTCAAAACAAAACCATTATAGTCAGTGAAAGCAGTCACACAGAGACGCCACAGGATGTCTCAGAAGCGCCGGTCCGCTCCCCGGGGACCCAGCGGGTGTCACAACCTTGTGGAGTACTTTATGACACAGACAGTACGACTATGCTGAACCGCTAGTACAGCAAACAAAAGCAACCGCCAGCTGTGGACAAGGAGAGATTCATTGTGGAGTATTTACATAATTGAGCTTTTAGAAACAGATTACTTCAATAAATAGCTCACTGACCCTTTGTTAAAGAATAATCCCACAAAACACGATGGTAGTTCTGACCAAATACAGTCTAAAAGGTGCGCTTTATTCTTCCTGTTCTCAGTTCCCACGAGATACTGTGACAATCGTGCGATTTTGCAAGCTGTGTTCAAGGGCGCTCGGCTTTTAGGAACATGTCCTGTGAGACCAGAAGACTGGCCAAATACGTGGTGCTACCACGGCACGACGCTGATGTCTCCTGTGTGACTCGGGCTTTAGGGTACAGAAATAGCGCTGCAACGATAATACGTGCAGAGCCAGTCCATTGGTCTGAGGTTTGTGTGAGGACCTCAGGGGAAGGAGGTGTGTCTGGATTGACCGGCGCGAGTCCTCCACCTGGACAGAAGTCGACGCTGAGCTGCTCACGCTGAAAGCTTCTGTCTGGAAGTGGACCTGGCTGGACTGGACATCAGGCATTTTAATCCCCAGTGGGCCTGGAACTTTGGGCTGGTCCGGACTGGGACCGGTTGTGATCTGAGCTGAGCTTCCTGCTGCCTTTACAAAAAGCCTGAGCCCTCTGCTGGTGCAGTCGTGTAATGACATCAAACAACTAGACCCTGATTATAAGACGACCCCAGATTTTTACAGTGTTTGCAACAAAAAAAACCCTCATCTTATATTTGGGTCAATACGGTATAAACAAAAAACAATACGTTATGCAGATTTAACAACAGTCTGGTTTTACTGTCATCCACTTATCCAGGTTCAGGTCTCGGGGTCAGTAACCCTAGCAGGAAACCCCAGAGCGTCCTCTCCCCAGCTACTTCCACCAGCTCCTCCAATGGGATCCCAAGGTGTTCCCAGGTCAGCCTGACGATATAATCTGGGGTTCGCGTCCTTTTTTCCTTGAGGTCCTCAGGGGAGAACCTGGTGCTGATGTTTGGTACGCACCACCTCGCCGTGAGTTCAAGCAGGTACAGAGTGACCACATAAACACGGTGTGAGTGTGTATGTGTGCGCTCTGGTGGGTCAGTGCGTATGAGTCTGTGTGTGCGTTCTGGAGCAGCGCCTGTGTGTTAACAAGCTCCCGGCTATATGAGTCTCCATCACACCACAACAGGATGTGAAGTTTATCAGATGATCGCGAGGCTGCACGATCAGAACACTGAAAACACCGGTCCACAAAGGCGTGCTTGGGCCGAGGGATCAGAAACACACACATGAAATCTGGTGTAGGGTTGTCACGGTATGAAAATTGACCTTCACGGTTATTGTGACCAAAATGATCACGGTTTTCGGTATTATCTCAG
Source organism: Callopanchax toddi (assembly GCA_006937965.1). Lineage (NCBI taxonomy): Eukaryota > Metazoa > Chordata > Actinopteri > Cyprinodontiformes > Nothobranchiidae > Callopanchax > Callopanchax toddi. The sequence continues at coordinate 1,763,914 of SSNR01000105.1, read as the reverse complement.
TATTTTTTAAAAGGATGTTGAATATGTTCAACCAGACGACTAAATAAACCCTCTAGATCAGGATAATATTGTCCTCAGCTTGTGTCCTTCCTGTGAGCTTTTCAGATTTGGGGAGATGTCATCAGGCAGTAATCATTGTTAAATTCATCATAATTCATAATCAATCAGCAGTGGCGACTGTAGATCAGTTGACCAACACCCTATTGTACTGCATGGGCCACCGTACTTGACAAAAACAACCTCGTTTCTATGGTTACCCGTCGTACTTTAAGGTGGTCTCTGTACTGCTCCCGCTCCCCGCAGCATGGCTAATAAACCACCAGTTATTTTCTGCTAAGCTGGAGTTCTGGTGAACTTATTCTGACGCTTCATTAAGCAGCGTCAACAGCGATCTGCCCGCTGTGAGCCCCGTAGCCTCATTTCAATACGGAGGTCCGCGACTCGGTTTATGTTCTGCAGTGGCGCTCGCTGCATTGTCCCTCAACCCAAAGTCCTCACATCATGTATTTCAGCTAAAACGCTAAACGTTACCTTAATATCGTCTCTTGGAGTGACTGTAGAGTTGATCGACACACAGATGCGTCGCGTGTCGCTTCCTTTCACACTTTTTCCCGGCACGTTCGGCAAACAACTGTCCCTCAGCATTCTTCAAATATCCAAAATATGCCCATACTTCTGACTTTGTCTTCTTTGAGGGCTGATAGATGCCCTCAGCGCTGTTTTCTCCTCTTTTCGCCGTCATTTTAGCTTTAGCTTAAGAAAGTTGTAGATGTAAACACTACAAAGTGCGCAGAAGCTTCACCAGTGGGTACGGTAGCCAGGAAGCTAACCGTGCCAAAACCGCGAACGCGGTTAACCCACTGAGATAATATAGTTTTTAAAAACATGACGGTAATAATAATATATATATATATATATATATATATATATATATATATATATATATAATAACGCCTGGGCGTCCCAGCTGAGGAGCTGGTGGACTTGGCCGGGGAGAAGGTGGCCTGGGCTGCCCGACTTGGAATGCTGCCCCCGCGACCCGGACCCGGATAAGCGGAAGAAGGCGAGGCGATGACGGTAATAATTATAGTCAACATTTTTACCGGGGTTTACCACGAAACCGGTAACCGTGACAACCCTAATCTGGTGCTTATGTGCACTGGTGGGCCAATTATGTGCACCCCTGGATATAATCCCTCCAGAAAACCATGCCTGAAACACCTCCTCCTCCTGAAGACGTCCAGGAGGGATCCTGACCAAACCACATCAGCTGACTCCTCTATGTGGAGGATCAGAGGCTGTTCTCTGAGCCCAAAGTGCACGACCACGGTGAGATCAAACACTAAATAAAGAGCTTTACTTCCTTTCTTCACCACCACAGACACTGCTCTGGTCCGTCTGTTATTCCACTCCTTCTCTCACCTGTTAACTTGATTGTAGGTGGGGCTTAGCAGTTTGTGGGTGGAGTTTTATTGACCGGGCTGCTTTTGATACATTTTTCAGTGTGGCTTGATTGATTGTAGGAGAGGTTTGTCAGTTTGACCGTGTGGGAGCTGGATCTGGATCCTGATACGTCTGTCTGTTGGTTTCTCAGCTTTTCTACTGGTTTTAGCCACTGAATTGGTTTCTGCTGTGAACTGAGATCAGCTGATGAACTGATTCTGATTAAATGTCAGATTTCAGCATCTTTAAATAAACATCATGTTCTATTTAATTGTTTTTCAGTAGCTTCATTCAGCACTTAGCTTCCACTCTGGACTTTTGCTGAAGATGCTGCGGTTTTTATACAGTTCTTATAAATGTCCAAAAGGCTTTTAGACATAATAACATTTAATAAATTGCTTCGATGATGCCAAACCTTGTTTTGCTTCCTGAACAGGAAACTCAGAACTCGTTTTCTCTGACTTTATGATGTCTGGTCATAATAATCGTCTGCTACGTGCAGATTACTGAAAAGAGTTTTCGTTTGACATCCACTAATTTCCTTTTCTCAGAAACAGATTACCTCAAATGCTGTCGACACAGTCATCGATAATTTCGGCTGTTTTCATTTTCTGTGCAGCTGGACTCTCAACAAAATGATTTCTAAAGATCCTAAACCTTTTAACAGCGCGAACGCCCTGAACTTTGAACCTTTTTCAGCTCCACCATAAAGACTGGCAATAGAGGAAAAATCAGGTAAAAGGTTGTAAAAAGTCACAAATAAAACCTTCGACAGTTCAACATAAAAAGAAAAATTTTAACAAACTTTACTTTTCAAATGATCTCAAAACGCCTCCTGTACCTTTAGAGGAAGCTATCAAAGTTACATGAACTAGAAACATTATTTCATAATTGATGTGAGATCAATTTAATTCTAATTTTAGGGCTCAGCAGGCGAGGACAGTCATCCACCAATCAGAAGGCCGGCAGCTCGTCCAAAATGGCCGCTCACAAACAAAACCAGTCACAGGACAGGTTAAAGGAGAGCAACAATTTACCTAAAATGCATAAATAAATGAATTATTATGAAGTTATTTCAGTTTTTATTAGTGGGGGAAAATATTTGTAATTAATTTGTAGTATAATTTTAATATTTGTAATTAATTAATTACAATTAAATGCATTTAAATTTAAAACAGTAGAAAAACCAATAAACTATCCCCGGCTAAAACTGGACAGATCTAAAAGTACAGAACTTTATTAATTTATTATCAGGTTTATTAAAGGGATAATATGCAACTTTTTCATATTTTTAAATCTTTTCCTTGAGCCAGTCTGTGCTAATCTGACCCTTTACAGAGTTAATGAAAAGTCACTTAGCCCCATCTAGTGATTAGATCCGGAATACCACGATTGTAAGATCTCCGTCGCCGTCACGGTACCCAGGAAGTCACGTGTCTCACGAGGGTTAGGCTAACCCAATGTGGCTAGCTGTTATGCTAGTGCTGGAGTGTTTTTAGCTCATGATTCCTGATTTTTTCAATCTCTCCTTGCTTGAACACAGCTGATTTCTTTGAAGGAGTAAATAACCGCTCCTGTAGAAAGCTATGAAGGCTGAGGAGACATTTCAACAGGTAGATATTGGCGTTTAGAAGCTGAAACGATCTGGTAACTTGTTTAATGCAGTGATTTAAAACGGACACCAGAGGGAGCCCAAAACAAGCAAAACTGCATATTATCACTTTAAACAACAGGCTCATTTAACTGGAGTACAAACATTATTTAATGTAGCTGTAGCAGTTAGCATTAGTGCCACCAGTGAACACAGATCAGTAAAACATGAACTAAACACGCTAGAGAATTACAATAAATGACATAATTAAACCTACAACCACATTTATTATGAGTGTGTTTTTGGACATTTCTCGTTTCCTATTACTGTTTCTTTTATGTCTGTCATGCAAAACAGGAAGCGTCCGTCACAAAACAATACACGGCTGCAACTCAGAACCAAACATTAGTTCCACTGGCATCAAATGCAAGCTGTGATTAATTGCGTACATTTTATAAATGCGTTTTTCATTTCTAATTATTTTAATCAAATTTAACACGTAAAATTTCCACCCCTAGTTTTATATACCAGTGTTTTTCAACCTTTTTTGAGCCAAGGTACACTTCGTCGTTGAAAAATATCACAAGGCACACCGG
>SSNR01000105.1:1711383-1760035 GCA_006937965.1 Callopanchax toddi | reverse complement strand
AAAAGGTTGTAAAAAGTCACAAATAAAACCTTCGACAGTTCAACATAAAAAGAAAAATTTTAACAAACTTTACTTTTCAAATGATCTCAAAACGCCTCCTGTACCTTTAGAGGAAGCTATCAAAGTTACATGAACTAGAAACATTATTTCATAATTGATGTGAGATCAATTTAATTCTAATTTTAGGGCTCAGCAGGCGAGGACAGTCATCCACCAATCAGAAGGCCGGCAGCTCGTCCAAAATGGCCGCTCACAAACAAAACCAGTCACAGGACAGGTTAAAGGAGAGCAACAATTTACCTAAAATGCATAAATAAATGAATTATTATGAAGTTATTTCAGTTTTTATTAGTGGGGGAAAATATTTGTAATTAATTTGTAGTATAATTTTAATATTTGTAATTAATTAATTACAATTAAATGCATTTAAATTTAAAACAGTAGAAAAACCAATAAACTATCCCCGGCTAAAACTGGACAGATCTAAAAGTACAGAACTTTATTAATTTATTATCAGGTTTATTAAAGGGATAATATGCAACTTTTTCATATTTTTAAATCTTTTCCTTGAGCCAGTCTGTGCTAATCTGACCCTTTACAGAGTTAATGAAAAGTCACTTAGCCCCATCTAGTGATTAGATCCGGAATACCACGATTGTAAGATCTCCGTCGCCGTCACGGTACCCAGGAAGTCACGTGTCTCACGAGGGTTAGGCTAACCCAATGTGGCTAGCTGTTATGCTAGTGCTGGAGTGTTTTTAGCTCATGATTCCTGATTTTTTCAATCTCTCCTTGCTTGAACACAGCTGATTTCTTTGAAGGAGTAAATAACCGCTCCTGTAGAAAGCTATGAAGGCTGAGGAGACATTTCAACAGGTAGATATTGGCGTTTAGAAGCTGAAACGATCTGGTAACTTGTTTAATGCAGTGATTTAAAACGGACACCNAAAAATAAACTGTTGTGCTGACTTCTAAGAGGTTTTTTTTTTTTTTTACGTTGACTTATTTATTTATTTAGCTGAATGCTCGATGGATCAAAGTAAAACGATGTTGGTCCAGCCCAGTGTCAGTGGACCCGCTGATCTCCTGGTTTAATGGACCAATCAGATCAAAGTATGAATTTAAAAACGTCTGGACCGTCGGTTCACCAGAGACCCAGATCTGCTGACGCGGAGCGTGGCCGGTGTTCTGCCCAAACTCTGCCAAGTTTTTGCCGTGGGTCCACGACTCGCTTGGCGGCGGCCCCTCCCAGCCGAACATGTCCGAACCACAGACTAGATGCGGTCCAGTTCGGGGGAGGAGGGGTTCCAGATGCCGAGCGTGTTGCGGGCGCGGGAGCTTCTCAGGGGCAGACGCGCGTCTCCTCCTGGCACCGGCTCGCTGCCGGGTGCTGTCGCTGGACCCGGTCCAGGTCCTGGATCTGCTGCGCGTCTGACTCCAAACAGAACCTGAGTCTGCCATTTGGTGATGACTGGCACAGACGCGTGACAATGGAATATTATTTGTAGATAATAATTTAGTTAAAAAAAAATTTTTTTTTAGACCAATAGGTGAAAATGAATAATTTCCCGCGGCACACCTGAAGATCTCTCACGGCACACTAGTGTGCCGCGGAACAGTGGTTGAAAAACACTGTTATATACAATAGTATTAAAATGTGAATTTTTTTATTTCATGCAGCTCCCGATTTAAATTGTTGTCATTCATAAGAAAAGAAATTACTTTTTTTTTTTTTTTTTAAATAAACCAGATTAAGAAGTAAAAACAGCTGTTCAGGCTCTTTAAGCAGAAATGAGTGACGTGAATTAAATATTTTAGAGATTTGAAGGAAATTATCTCCTCAAAACCATGAGAATTTTTAAAAATCAAGTTAATTTGATGTCTAAACAAACACTAGACGATGGGCGATGGCTGCTTTAGGATGGCAGTAAATTCTTTATGTGGCAACAAATCATATGTGAGCATGTTACTGTCACTTTAGAGGTAAAACTACCCAGCTGACGTCTGAACACAGGTTTACTTCAACCTGTGACAGTTTGACATTGTTCCTGCTGATGTTGTACCATGAGAATTGGACTGAATGTGTGTTAAACACACTGATGCATGCTGAGAGCTTTGTGAGGGGGACAAACTGATAACATTCAGAAACTAGACGTCACATTAAGCTGAGGTGAGGAGGTAACAGAAAGCATGTGATTATTTTTAATTAGAAACAAATATCAGCTGAAATCTAAAGATTTGAACGCATCGGCATCCTGTTCAGCTTCAGCTTTATTTTGAAAACCATTAGAAATGATTTCTGCTGCATAACGAGCCGTCGTCTTCACCTGGAGTGCCTGCATAAAGCAGCGGTGGAGCGCTGGCTCTCGTAGCCCTTCCTGCTGTTAACAAACCACAGCAATTAAAGCAGGAAAGATACATAATGTACAAGAGTCATCTATGATGGGTTCTATCTAGAGCCCTGAGCCTTCCTGTAATGCAGACCAGGGTCATCATGTTCTCTTTTGCTTCCCACTGGAAACAATTAGAGTTTTTAGTAATGTGAGAAAAATTGACTCTAATGTCATCATTTTTCATGGGAGCTTTATGAGCTTCTAACAGAATTCAGAGAATATTTGTTACAAAGAAAAAAACTTTTTAAACTCAGCTTCCTTTTTTCTTCAAAATGGATTAATATGGAAGAAATATAGTATCATCAAAATTCAACAATTTTTAGACATTGAATTTATAACACTGAATTTTTATCATGTTCAATTATATGTATTAATTTTTTCTTACTCCAAATTTTCCTGCAAAATTATTCAACTGCAAAAATTCACCTGCCAAAATTTCACCATCAAATATTCTACTGCAAAAGATTCACCTGCAAAAATTCACCTTCAAAAATTCGCCTGCAAAAGTGATGAACTTAAATGACCCAAGCCAGAGCAGTCAACACTAGATCGAATCGAGCAGCTCTCAGCCAATCAAATTACGCTCGTTTGATCACATGACACCGTTAGCCAGCAGCGCGTCTCCTAAATAGAGCTGTTTAAATGTGAAGTGATTAAGTTTTTCTCCTAAATAGAGATAATTACAGAATGCCTAGTCCTACTTAAAATCCCATTCATTTTCCTTTTATTTTATCATGTACTCAAACTGAGGAAAACGTTTGACCCAAAGACAATTTCCGCACCTCCCCTGCCTGCAGCCCTGCCTGTCTGCAGAGGCAGTTGCTTTGAATCGCGGAGCGCCTAAATGACTGCCGATGAAGAGTTTACAAAGTTTCTTTTGGACAGGTAAATACTAATTAATAGATTGTATTTTAGAGAATTTTACCAGAGAATTGTATTTAAAGTGATAATATGCAGTTTTGCTTGTTTTGGGCTCCCTCTGGTGTCCGTTTTAAATTACTGCATTAAACAAGTTACCAGATCGTTTCAGCTTCTAAACGCCAATATCTACCTGTCGAAATGTCTCCTCAGCCTTCATAGTTTTCTACAGGAGCGGTTATTTACTCTTTCAAAGAAATCAGCTGTGTTCAAGCAGGGAGAGATTGAAAAAAAGCAGGAATCATGAGCTAAAAACACTCCAGTGCTAGCATAACAGCTAGCCACTTTGGGTTAGCCTAACCCTCATGAGACACGTGACTTCCTGGGTACCGTGACGGCGACGGAGATCTTGCAATCGTGGTATTCCGGATCTAATCACCAAATGGGGCTAAGTGACTTTTCATTAACTCTGTAAAGAGTCAAATTAGCACAGACTGGCTCAAGGAAAAAATTTAAAAATATGAAAAAGTTGCATATTATCACTTTAAATAAAGGATATAATAGAGCAGATACGGTCATGCTTTTCCCATCGGCTCATGTAGCTGTAGCTTGAATGCTAACTCGACCATAACGGAGCTAATGTTAGTAAACACAACTGTTTGGTGGAAGGAAATGAGACTTTAGCTTTTGTGTGTTTGGGGCTAATGATCAGTGTGGCGTTTTACTGTATCATTTAGTGTTTTAACCATAACAGTCCATTGTTTTGAGCTGTTAGCCTGATGGTGAATTTTTGAAGGTGAATTTTTGAAGGTGAATTTTTGCAGGTGAATTTTTGCAGGAAAATTTGGAGTAAGAAAAAATTCATACATATAATTGAACATGATAAAAATTCAGTGTTATAAATTCAATGTCTAAAAATTGTTGAATTCTGATGATATTTCTTCCATAGAATTATTCTCATGAAAATTCAAAATAAGTAAAAACAATTGTATAATATTTTAAAGGACTTTTAAAATTTCTGACTGAATTTCTGGTGCCACCTGTACTTCAGCCTCCAGGCTGAGTTCTGTTTGTATTCTCACACTCGACATGCTGAAACGACAATTTGACTGAAAAAAAAAAACTCCAGACAGATTTTAAATGTCTCACATCTGTACAGCGCTTTTCAAAGTTAGTGGACTACAACGCGCTTTACATCAGTCAGTTATTCACATGCTGATGGAGCTACAGAGGTGAAACCAGACAGAGGTGCCACCAGCCAATGAGGGTAAAGTGTCTTGCCCAAGGACACAATGACAAGGTAACCCAACCGGAGTGGGGACTTGACCCTGCAACCCTCCAATTGCAAGACCAACGTCCTAACCACTGAGCTACTGCCTCCCCTATTATAATCTTTATTCAAATTACTCAACCTTTAAAGATTCCACAATGATTTTAGACTCAAACAGAACTAAATAAGGAACAAATAAAACAGAAGTTAGCAAACATTCGTAAAGCTAAATGGCTAAAATGCGAAACTCATGAATAAATACCTGATTTGATGTCTGAACACCCCTTTTCCACGTAGATGATCTGTATTTGATGTTTGTATTGTAAGTTAACGATGAATGAACATTTGCAGAGTGAAATAAACTTTTTGAACTGAATTGTTTTTGAAGAACAGACCTAAAACTGAACATACACTGTAAAACAAATTGACTCGGTTTTACCTCAAAAAGTTATGGCAACAAAGTGATGCGTAATACGCACGGTGAGAGCACAGTAGGTCACAGGTTCAAATCCCAGCTGTGGCCTGTCTGCATGTTCTCCCCCTGAATGCATGGGTTTCCTCCCACAGATTAAAAACATGCATGTTAGCTAACTGTAAGCTGCTCTGGATAAAAGCATCTGCTAAGTGGACAAACATAATATACCTTAGTGGATTAAAATGTCTCTAAATTTGATTAAACCCATGTGATTTTAAGTCATAATGAGTTACATGATTAATATGATTAGGTCAAAGTGAGTCATGTGATTCAGAGAAATGATTAAAGCTCTTCTGTGGTGAGGAACTAGTAAAATAAGGATTAAATTGATAATGACAAAATAATCTGAAGTCAATAATCTCAAACTGATAATGACATGTGCTTTACAGCAGGGAATGTTATGATAAAATGTTTAAGGTTGATGGGTGACTGAGGAAATTAGTGAGAGTGAAGGGCTGCCTGAAAGAGGATGTGGTTAAAGTTTGGTTCGAAGAGCTCAACTGAAAGAGGAACATTTCCAACTGCCAAAGACGGAGCCAACACCCAGAGCCTGTTCTGAAGAAAGGTGGTTCTTTCGACAGAGGAAATCTAGGGGATGCACATTGGTCCAAATAAAGAAATAAGTTCGTGTGCAGCTGACAGACACCAAACCAGAGGAAAATCAGACTCAAAAAACAAGGTTTGTCTTCTGCTCGCGTCCCGTCAGAACACACAGTAGGCCTGAGGGTCTGGAGCTCCTCAGGGAGTGACTTGGACTTGGTGCCCTTGTGGGAGGAAGCACAAACCACTCCTCCAGGAGGCGGGGTGCATTGAGCATAAAGTTCTAGGGCACATAGAAGTCAGGTTAGTGGGCTTACAACTTCTTGAAGATAACATCAAAGAATACGTCTTCATCAGGATGGCAAACACCACCGGCGCTCCGAGAACTTACAACGTGAGTACAGTGGGATTTTATACTCTGCTACCGTCAGCCCAGGTGCTGTAGATCATCAGAGCTTCTGCACTAAGCTGTTACTGATATTCTCTGTGTGTTCATCTCTTTGTAGGTTGAGAGAGGCTGTTTTATCTGTGGAGCTCTAGCAGGACAAGCCAGAGTCTACTGGGAGGTCTCTTACATGTTATGGTGCCCCGACTGCTACACGGTCCAGTTTCCAATCCATGTGGCTACAGCCATCTTTTGCTGTGGTAACACCCCGCGCCGGCCGATAGTCGCTGCCAACCAGAGTTACCGTCTGGAGGTCGAGGCGAAGACCATTCGGTGCTCCGCTGAACGAGGCTCTCACCAGGATACAAACCTCATGACGCAATATACCAATGGCATTCGATTCCCACTCTACACGAAAATGTGGGAATACCCTGATGGGACAAGACTCTCCACGGTGCACATGATGGACGGACGGTACGCCGCAATCGGGCCTCGGTTCAACACCCGTCGTGGCCTGGAGGACTTTACCGTAAAAGAGGAACCGTCCGAGTACAGCGACTCCCAGGATGAGAGTTCAGACACTGAGAGTACTTAGCTGGCAAGTTAAAAATATATACATCTCAGTATGTCAGAAATGAATTAGTTACAAATACCCCATTATTAGACCCACACTGTAACCTGGATGAAGCAGTGACCTGCTCCTGGAAGAATCTGTGATTAAAAAGACATCCATGATAAAACCAGAAGGAAAGTGTTGTTACCGTTAAAAAGATCAATAAAAGCCACATGATCATTTCTTTTGTTTGTTTTGTGGTTTTTTTTACGATCAAAACCAGTGGTGGCCTGTCAATAGAGGGCGCTAGGGCGTCGCCCCACCAGTCTCACAAGAGGAAGAAGAAGGAGAAGATTTGAATCACAAAAAAGTTTTAAAAGAACCATGAAAATTAAACTAAACGATCTATCTATTTTACAAGTGCTGTGTTTAATCTACATTTAGGTGTAGTTTTAAAATGTTCTCTCACTATTTTTTATCAGACCGAAAGTTCGTGTGATGTACTTCCTGTTTTTTTGGGGTCTTCTGCGCATGTCTCGGGTGCACGAATCTTTACCATAGACCTACACATTATTGTTTATGGAGCATGCGCACTGGAACCTCCTTCAATGCAAAGTGAGAGCCGTTGAATCTAGCGACCAAAGCGACCGGAGTGTCAGCTCAGATCAGGAAGTTGACCCGGAAGTTCTTTCTCGTGGAGTTATCATGGAGGCAACAAAATGGATATTTATTCAAAGAATCCTTCTTGGCAGCTTGTGACAACTCAGCCGATTGATTCCATGTGTCCTGATTTAATCAACTCGACGGTGAGTGACTTTGTTTGTTTGTTTCTTTTCTTTTATTAACAATGCGTCGCTGTCGCAGATTTTCCCTATTCAAAACACCTATGAGCAAATAGCAGAGGCTAGCTGTTTTACGGCTCGATGAGGGAATTCATACCTTAAACAGCGACATGTCTTTGTTATCGTTGTGGCCGAATGTTAGAGGATCACTTATACTGTTGATTGAATACGTTGGTTCATGTAGTTTAACTCGTTTTGAGGAGTTTTTTTGTTACTTTTCCTTAAAACGCACAGCGCTCTATGGGAGTTTTGTGTGAGTGTCCTAAAATCGTAATTTAACTTATTTTGATGGGACATATCAGTGGATTTGACTTTATTTTGTTGTTAATTAACTTTATTAGTTGATGTGGTAATTATAGTTGTATTTGTGGTGTCAGTAGAAAGCTAATTGTGAATATTAAGTTGTGTTTTTGATCTTTTGTAGGTCAGGTTGTTTTTTCCTTGAAACTCTTACTTATGTTGTGACCACATTGTGGTTGTTTTATTATTATTATTTGTATCTGATTATATTGATATTATTATAAGATCTCCTTATGATTTCTTTACTGCTTGATGTGTAGAATTAGACCTAACAGCGCCACATTTTTAGAGAACTGGTGGTAGGGGTATTTACCAGCAAAAACCGATATCTTACCGATATCTGATATTGTCTAACTTAACTTCTGATACCGATATTTTCCGATACATTTTAGTACCGATATCGGCCGATACATTATCGGTAGACCGATAATATCAAACATCCCTAAACACAAATGCAGTGTTACTGATGCGCCAATCACAACCAGAACCATCCTGACTTAATATTTATTCTCCTTTTCCTTTTTTTCCTTGTTTTCTTTTAAAAAGCATTTCCTGTAATGTATAATATTTGAATCCTTTTAAAAGAATGATTCATTGTTTTTAATTCACAAATTTGCAGGAAGGAGCACGTTTTCAAACAAAGAAGTACATTTTTGTACAAATACACTGCAAAAAACTGATTTCTAAGAAAGTAAAATAACCTTGTTTTTAGACATTTTGACTTATTTTTATCTAAAAAGAAAATCTATTCTTACAGCCCTACTTGAAATAGGCCAAATCTTCTTAAATATGGTCACATTTTCTAGAATTGAGCAAAAAAATCTGCCAATGGGGTAAGCACAATTTGCTTGGCTAGATTCCTTAAAACTAGCAAAATTTTCTGCATTTAAAACAATTTGCTAGTTTTAAGGAATCTAGCCAAGCAAATTGTGCTTACCCCATTGGCAGATTTTTCATTTTTTTATGCTCAAATCTAGAAAATTTGACCATATTTAAGAATATTTGGCCTATTTCAAGTAGGACTGTAAGAATATATTTTCTTTTTAGACAAAAATAAGTCAAAATGTCTAAAAACAAGGCTATTTTACTTTCTTAGAAATCAGTTTTTTTGCAGTGTGAAAGAATGATTTATTGTTTTTAATGTACACATTTGCAGAAGGGAGCACGTTTTCAAGCAAAGAAGTATACTTTTGTACAAATAACAATAAAAGTATCTAAATCCAAACCAACATTTAATCTCATTTGTAATCAGCTCTTCATTAGAGGCTGTTCATTCGTTTTATTTGGAACTCTAAACTAAAAATCAGAAACCTGATTTTGGCTGATTGATCTTCATCGTGTTCCTTTAATTAAAATAGACTCAAGGTGTTCTGTTCTGATTTCAGACCTCGTCTCCTACTCAGCCTTGTTTTGTAGCTTTATAAAACTTCTGATGGGTTACTGTACGGTGAGCTGAAAATGAAAGCATCGTGACTGATAAACAATGAGTTAAATCCCGGCCTGATGTTTGTCTCCTCTCTGTGAGCTAACAGGAATCTGAGATGTTGGAATCTCTGTGTTCTTGCCTCAGACCTGGAGAAAAAAAAACTCTTTTATGTTGAGTAATAACCTCATTCATGCTTTTTTCTGATTTCTGCACACGACAGAAAGCTTTATTCTACGTGTGAATCGGAGCTTTTGTGTGTGGTTCTGCATTTCTCAGAACACTGGATTCTGTCGGTGTTGCAACAGGGAAAAAAAAAAGGTGAAAAACTAAAAGATTACTCCCTGAAAGTGCAGAAGTACCACTGGGTATCTCATCAGGGTAACACTGTAGAACCCCAGTAATCTTCTGCTGTTACGGAAAATGAATTGGAATGGCAGCGGAGTCAAAGTGGGAAATCAGAGGGGCCAGGTGCATCTGACAGTGTGTTAAGAAGCAGCACAAGAAGATCTCTGAGATTTGGAGCTTGTTAGAGACAAAGCCAGGACGTGTGATTGCAATCAGGGGAAACAATGTTGGGGTGTTGATATGGGCTGTTCCTCACAAAGTCTGGGCGATCCTCGGCTCGCTGACAGGACATCCACCTCGGAGGTTGATTAGGGGTGTCCCAGCGTTGGGGAGAGGAGGTGAGCAGACCTCATTTCTCTCTAACAGCATCCTAAGCGGCGGTGACTCGCGACTGCTCTGCCGAGCTGCGTGTTAGCGCTGAAACTTGTGGAGATTGATGGTTGTTGTGCTGCTGTGTGGTGGTAATAGCAGGCTATCTCAAGGCCTGTCCAGATACAACTCAAACAGATCCCTCCCTCAGGCCTCAAGATAAAAATCCCATCATGGGCCCAGATGAAGACTGATAGAACCCAAACCTGAGCCTGAGTCTTTGTTTGGCTTTCAGGCTGCAGGAATCCATGTAAAACACATTTATCTTTAAGTTGAGCGCGTTTCTAAATCGTCTGCATGTAGCGCGGGGGCCCATTATGTCTCCAAGCTTTAATGATAATAGCTTATATATCATTTCTCCTGCATTCATCCCAGCATAATTAATGTGTGTAATTAAGATTTCCATTACAACAGAGCAGCTGTTGTTAGCCTCGTGCAGATAATGGACTCAGATCGGACTAAGATAAATTTGCTTTGTTGATTAGGTTAGAAATTGCTCCGCTTCTTGTTTTATGTTATGTAAGCAGCCCAAGCAGACGACAGCTCTCGTACTTTACATCTGTTTGCCAGATTAAAGTGAGAGGAAGTAAAACGGCGTTGTTGGGTTGGAGTGGCTGTCTGACTAAACGTGGAAACGAGGATAAAGGTGTTCGGCGGGTCAGTGGGAGCGCCTCCCGCCGACCCGCCGCCTGTAATTACCCCGCACGAAATTATAACCCCGGCTTTTTTAAGAACCTCTCCAAAAGGTTTAATCAGGGAATTAAATTAAATTCTATGCTTTTATCAAATACGATATGGCAAAGGTTTTAAATGAGAAAAGTAAAGAAACTTTATATAAAAAAACTACCGTCAACTTTTAAAAACTCCACACAAAAAAAAAACCCCTCCGTGTCCTTTAAAGCTGCACCAAGTCTCAGGCTTCAAAGCTCTCTGCAGGTCGGTTGTTTCAATCAGAACTCCTCGTTTGGGTTTGGACTCGTCGAGGTGGAGATCAGGTCTCTGAGAGGTGAGGACGCCATCTGTTGTTCCTGCACTCCCCGTTCCTCTGCTCCGAACAGTTTCACTTTGCTCCTACCTGGAAGACAGCCTGATACTTAATAACTGAATCAAAATGTCACCGAAATGCCAATTATTTCACTCTAATTAAAAAGGAATTCTTATTTCCCATCATCACCTTTACGTGTCCGAACATCTTCTACAGAATCCCTTTCATTTGAACACTTAAACCCTGAAAACAATTTAAAAATCTAGTAGTTAAAAATTTCTCGACTAATTTTATTAAAACAACCAGATTATTATTTTTATTTTTTGTAAATATATAACAATACAACTGTAAAAAAGAAGTACGGTAAAATCTTCACCTGTAGTACAAAAGTACTATGTAACTTCTATGTATGTACACACTATGTAACTTGTTCATATTTTAAATCTTTTCCTTGACCCAGTCTGTGCTAATCTGACTCTTTACAGGTTAATGAAAAGTCCCTCAGCCCCGTCTGCTGCTTGTGTACAGAATACCACGTTTGTAACTTCTGAGTCTCTGGTCCGGTGCCCTGAAGTCTCACAAAGTCACGAATCTCACGGTGAAAATTGGTGAAAATTGCAAGGCAAATGGTTGAATTTGCGTTAATAGTTGCGATCGCAACATCGCAACTTCCTGGAGGGTCTGATTTATGGATGTAGGCGTCTTTGAGTTCTTGCGCTGTTCAACAACATCTGTTGCGTGGAGGTTTACAGCTGTTCTTTGCCATAAAGTAGTCCCTAGTATAAAATAGTTCCTGTAATTCCTTCGTGTTACTTTTTATTTTCACTTACCAGGGCTGTACAGTGCGACATATATGTCGCACGTGCGATGGAAAAAAAACTGTCTGTGCTATGAACTATTTTTAGACGTAGCACTTGTGCGATCAGGGTTTCCTCTACATGTAATTGATTGTGGCGCACCCCCACACCTTCAGAATTAACTTAAAAATATCGACTTTAAAACAATGTCAGGTGGCCTCAGCGGGTCTCCAACCTAGCGCTAGAACGCACGCGCCAGCCCAGAGCATCTTGCCCGCTGGCTCGCCCACGTCCTCCGTCTTCATTTTGGTCACCTGACCAGAGCCTTTCTGCATTTTGACCCGAGGACCGCAGCCTGGAGACTACCACGATGTAAACCCCGCACCCGGTGGTTCGATGTTGTTGTGGGCAACCTCCAACAATCCGGAGTTGCCGTGGCGCAGCTGGCACAAGACCGCCAGAACTGGAAGCAACTGGTTCACTTAATAGGCTCAACGCACTGGTGCAGGACGATACCCGACCTATCGCAGCAGCCGTAATGATGATGATGAAACAATGTAAAGCATATTGAATGTATATAGCCTATATTTGCACACTTGTATGGATTAAAGTTCTGCGTCATGTCGACTGGCGAGTCTAGCGACGGAGTTCCATCAGTTCTAGCTGTTTGGGAAAAAACTCTTTGTGACTCTGAAAGTCTCCCTGTGCTTTAATCACAGATAGAGGAAGTAATAAAACTGAATGGGTCACACTGATGTCTGTTAACGAGTCCACGGTCCGAGTCAGGGGGAGACGAGGCTTCACACCGGAGTCTGACCCCGCTGAACGCAGCTCAGCCCCAGGGGCGTATCTAGAACTTTTTTCTTGGGGGGTCCAGGCAGGGGCAAAGACTGAAGAAGGGTGGCTCACTTAAAGGTCATTATATTTAAATGCTCTGCAGTCTTGGACTGTAATGGACAGCAGACCTAAGTTTTAATAACTTATTTATTTACTGAAGTAAAACGCATGGATCTGTTTAGTAGAACTATGCAGCAGATTCAGAATCAGTAGGAGACAAATGAACATTTTAAACACCAAGGTCTCACTGTACACCATCAAAAACTGTCTGCCTGTTTATGTGCAAAATTACTATAAAGTAAAATTATAACAGTTTCTGCATATTAATAAATCAAAGATTATGACAGCTGAAAACATCTGTTTTTGTGGTTTTTAGCAGTGTTCCACAAAACTGTATGAACAAACTGATTGACAGCTCTGGTGGGCGTGGCCAGGCAGGGTGGCCAATCCGATTTCAAGGGTGGCCAGTGACACCCCCCTGTGGCCCCACCCCTGCTAGAACTGTATTGAAGTTAAATCAGAGAACTCAACAACCACACATCACTATACCGGTATATGCATACAAACTATAATATTGTACATGGCTGTTTCTAAAACTCAAACAGTACACACACTACAGTAAACACTATTTGCACACATTTCTCAACACACTCACACTTTGAACACATCTACACTAATTTGAATGAACAAATGTTCTTTTTTAAATTACTCTGACATATAAACATGTTTGAAGATGCTTCTTGTTATTGTGTTTTCACTATAAGCACTTTGTCAGTGTGTTAAAAATGATAAGTACTACTTTTGGCTATTAGCTGAATTTTTATGCTGGTGCTACAACTTTTTGTTTTGTGCTACAAAATCTGCAACCTTTGTAGCACCGGTGCTATGAGCTAAAAGAGTTAACGTACAGCCCTGCTTACAGTCGATATGTTTACTGAGGTCACTAGGCAGAATTAGTATCACTACTGAGTGAGTTTTAAGAACTTGTTTTCTCACAATGCTAGTTGTTACCATTCACTTACAGTGTTTTATGCTAAGCTAATGCTAAAGGAGTACTGCTGGATCAGGCTAACAGCTGGGCTGGTTACTAATTGTTTTTGCCCACTGATCTAACTACGAGGAATATGGCAACAGACAAGAAAAGATCACTTTCTGGTGGAGTATCCCTTTAATGTTTCACAGTAAACCTACTCGGATGAATAAATGTACACAGATCTGATATTTCTGTTATGATTATTTCCTCCGGTAGAATTAGACGTTTCTCTGGAACTCATTCATGAATCAGGATCTTAAAAGGTGTCGGGGTTTTAACAGCTCTTAGGGACAGTTAGATTAATATTTCATCAATCTGCTCCATAAAATATTAATGGACTCCATCAAGGAGAACATTGAATAAATACATATTTTCCTCAGACTGTGGCATGAATTTTTAAAGATCATTTTAGATTTGAATGTGCTCATCCTCTAAAGGTGGTCGGCGATATTAACTCTGATTTGAGCTGATGTCTGCTTTGCAAAGGTTTATATAAAATAAGTCACATATAGATAAAAATGATTAAAACGTCTCACACCAGGTTCAACTTTGTCATGTTGGTTCTGTTCTGTTCATCCTCTGTTGGCCAACTTCTTTTTGTTGCAGCTTTTAATTTGCTAATCATTTTTCAGCCTCATCCAGTAAAAGCAGTGATGAAATCCTCCCTCTGGGGTTGAGTTCAACTTTAATGAAATGATGGTATGTGATGGTTAAGTAACATCCTGAAGCCGAGCGCTCCGACAGAGAAACAAGTGGAGTGAGTTCAGCAGGCTGAGGCCACTTTTAGATTCTGTCAGACTTTCAACAGCACACCAGAGGCTGCAGGTCGAAGGGAGCTGAAGTCTAAAGAAGCTGACTTATGCAGCTGGACTCTAGAAAACACAAATCTGAAAAACAGCAGAGCTAAACAACTCACACAAAATATATAAGATTCAATCTGGTGACAGAACACAGCTACAAGTTTTCTGTCTGCACAAAAACAGATTCCAATAAATAACAGGTTCAGGATTTTAGAATCTGATTTGAGTTTTAATGAAACTCTCAGAAAGTAATGCTTGCATTTACATCTACAACTGATAAACCTTTTGGAGTCAGTCCTATTCAATATGGCCGCCACAACCAACTGACCTCAGAAATTTTTTTAAATAATCAAACTTTGTTTTGCAGATATTCAGCTGGAATTGTGCCATAGCTAAACCTGATCCCCATCTCATGGAGCGCTACATGTTGGAGTCAGTCTGTTAGCTAAACATCTTCTACCCCTACCTATTAGAAATGTTTAAAAAATCTATTAAAGCCATACTCAGCCAGGAAAACAATGTAGCTTTTAACGTTTTTTTTTTTTAAGCCTCTTAACAACGTTCCAACATAACATAGCCATAAATATATTGTGGAGATTAAAAAACCCGAAAGAAATCAATAAAGTGGTTGTCCCGCAGTTCTCTAAAAACTCCAGCTGCATTTCCTCACTGCTTGGATTGGCATTAATCCGCCCGGACACATTTTGGGGCAGAACATCCCGGAAGTGAAAGTGAAAGTAGAAGTAGGACAGAGCCGGCTGTTAGCACTTCCATTTTAAGATAAAATACCAGATTCCCCCCAAAAAACACCTTTTCAGCTAGCAGAAAACTAAAAACGTTTGGAGGTGAAAAGAGGAAAAGCTGGGGGAACATTTCTGCAGCTGGAGTTTGACTCTGCTTTGTCACCTTTGCAAACCGTGGTCCTATGTCGGCGGGAGGCTGGTGTATGGATTTTACCCGACGGGAGGGGTGAGTTCACCGAGACGTGTTTCTGTAAAATAGCTAGAGAGACCTCGTTTGTAATGTAAAATAGTTTTACAAATGCCTTTATAAAGCATCAATAGGTGTTTATAAAACATTTTAAAGCACTTTGCATTTTTATTAAATGATCTGTCACATTTTAAAAGTGTATAGAGTGTTTACAGTTAACAATAACTGCATTATTATCTATTAATTAGACATTTATAGCCTCATTGTTTAATGGTACTAAATGTCTTCTGAACCATCAGGTGGATTTTATTTTTCAGAAAGTAATATAAAGCACAATATCTGCAACTCATTAAAGGTGCAATAGGGAATTTTCAAACAAGATACACCAGCTGTTAAAACGCTATGCTAACGTTCCCCCTGGTTTTTCCTCTTTCTACATCCAAACGTTTTTAGTTTCCTGCTAGCTGTAAAGGTGTTTTTCTTTTGGGACTCTGGGATTTTTTACTAAAATTGAAGCGCTGACAGACGGCTGTTTCTGTCCTTCTCTCACTTCCGGGATGTTCTGCTTTAAAATGCTCCAGCAGCATTAATGGAGGATCCAAGCAGTGAGGAAGTGAGGCGCTTCAGCGAGACAGACAGCCGAATTGCCCAATAGTTGCTTTTCAGTCTGAACATATGATTGGCTGATGTTTTTAGAGAACTGAGACGAAACCACCTTATTAGTTTCTTTTGGATTTTTTAAATCACCACAATATATTCATAGCTATACTATGTTAGAACGTTGTTAAGAGGCATGAAGAAAAACGTTTTAAGCTACATTGTTTACCAAATTCCCAATTGTACCTTTAACTTTTGAAGTCCACTCAATCCACAACAACCACCACAGCTAATAATTATTGGCTACCATGAACATTAGCTGTATCTCAGTTAAGTTTAAAGATATTGAGATAAAATTGGTTTTGTTTGTAGTTGAGAGTCATCCATAACAAAATGACAAACAGTTACTGACTGTGTGAGATTTTGCAATACTGTGTAAGATGGTGAATAGCTTTTTTTTTTTTTTTTTACAATTTTGACCCTAAGTGGCTATAACTCTATGATTTCTTAACATAAGATTATCTTGGTTTAAAACTCTGGCATGAAATGTATTATTATTATTATTATTATTATTATTATTATTATTATTATTATTACCCTTTATTTAGCCAGGAAAGTCTCATCGAGTTACAGAAACTCTTTTACAAAGGAGTCCTGGGTTACCACCTATAAGGTATGTTGTGATCTGTGGGGGAAGCCGGAATACCCGGGGGAGAACATGCTACTCCACGCAGAAAGGCCACAGCTGGGATTCGTACCTGCGACCTTCTTGCTGCGAGGCAACAGTGCTAACCACCGTCAGTGTTGACAGATTGGGCGGTTTCCCGCAAATTGGGCGGTTTGGATTCTGATTTTGCGGTTAAAAATTGCTTTGGGCGGGTGAACATATTTTGGGCGGTTTTGGCATCAGTTTGGCGGTTTTGAAATAACTTTATTGACACACATTTCAACCATTATATCCTCATTATCAATCAATAACAATGCCCACTGACCTGTCTTCATCACTGATTGGCTGTTGTATAAAACAAACAAGGCTTATTTGTTCTGAAACCCCGCCCACTCGGTCCCCACTCTGTTGTCTGTTGCTTCATCTGTTCAAACATATGAGTGAGGTGTTGACACCGACAGCCCGTGTGTCTCATTACCCTGTTAGTGGAACTAAAGTGGTGTAGCAAGCTTTTTGAACGTGTATTCGTGCACGTGCACATACATGCGTGTGCATGCGCACATTTTCAATAACGTTGATTGGGCGGTTTTTTGTGTGTTTTCGCGGATTTTAATGGATTTTTGGGCTGGAAAACCTTGACTCTATCTGGCAACCCTGACCACTGTGCCACCATCAAGCCAAAGCCAAAAATGTGACATGCATCACTAACTACTACTAATACCACCATTTTTACTAAGTTATCTACACTCTAAAAAGAAAAAGTGGGTCCAACTTAAACAAAAATTGCTTCAGATGGTAACAACTAATTGAATTAAGTTTATTTAAAACAAACTTAATTCAACTACGTGTTACGAATTGAAGCATTTTTTTTAAACGTAGACTTTAATTTAATTTTTTACAGTGTATATTTCAGGTTTGTGCTACTATAACACTTGTAATGCTACTTCTGACTTTTCTCCAAACAGAAAAAAAATGTTTTCAGTGTTTTCACTTCACCGTTATTATTATAACACCGTTATCTAAAAATAGAACGCCGTGGACGTAGCTGCCATCCTAACAATGACCCCCTACCTGTATTAATGTCAGAAAAACAACCCGTGCATTCGAGTATTAGGTGAACATTTTCACTAGAATCCAAAATAAATACCAGAACAACCTTTTTATTTCCAGAGCACCTTCTCTTATTAATCTGCCATCGCTTCTGTCGGGTTCCTGGCTAGAATTATAATTCCTGTGACATTTTGCACTTTCATTTAAAGTAAATATTGAGGCAAATAGAGAGAAGGGAGTGAGGGGAAATTGAAACAAGCTTAAAGGAAAACTGAACGGAGACTGAACAGTGTTCAGGTGACCTTTTCTAATTGAGTGGTTCAAAACTTTTGGAGATGACATTTACATACGTAAGGCATTCGGAGCGGTCCTTGGATTTTAAATTAAACCCTCCCTGTATTAAATGTGGGTCAGACGCAGACAGAGTTCATGGTTTTGGTGGCAGAAAGACTGTTTTGTTCCCACAATGAGGAAAAAGAAATGAGAAAAAGTTATGTAAAATCTAATGTATCTGGAATATACGTCAACTTTTTGTTGTTGAATCATAAACACAACAAAAATAAAGCAACAGAAATATGAATATGGTGTTATTTATTATACTGGTAAAACACCCAGGCCCACCAGGTTTCCACTGCACCCAGTCGAGGGTCTTCTTCTCACAGCTGGTGGGCCCACATTCAGGTGCTTCCTGTAGCTTTTTGGACCGCCCCCCAGGAGTTCACCAAGAGGAGCTTTCCAGTGAGTAGAGCTGCTTTCTGTGGTCCTTCACTAGAATCTGACTTCTCTATTGAGGTCAGTTTGTCACAGCAGACTCAGGACTACCGTCTCCCCTGACAACAGCCCTCAGGATCATGGGATACTCAAACCCCTCCTCCATGTCCAGGTGGCGAATCTTAGAAGAGGAGCTTCCTGGACACAAGCAGCTGAATTTAGCTTCCTTTGTAGGTCACAGGAACTTTAGAGCTGCTGCTTCACATCGACAGGAGTCAGCTGAGGCGGGTTGAGCATCACCTTCCTTTGGAGGTTTTTCAGGTCCTGGGGAAGACACAGGGCCTTCTGGAGGGACCTACCCCCTCTGGCCTGGGCAGGTTTCTGCAGGAGGAGCTGGAGAGCATCGCTGGGGAGTTGGACGTCTAGGTTTTCCTCCTGATCTTGGACCTGATCTTGGATAAGTAGTGGACACTTATATATAATTTTTAAAATACTTTATTGGATCTAAAATTCATGCTTAAGGATAACAGCTTCCCAACTGTCATGAGAAATTAAAAACCTGACTTTAAAACAGGACCTGGTCTCTGGAACACTAAATGAAACTAATTTTCTTTCATCATCTTTTCTCACATTCAGTAAAAACTTCTTCCCCCCCCCCTGCTGTTTTATTGTCATCTTTTTGTATAAAACCGTTTTCTGACTCCCTCTTCTTTCATTTATCTCCTCCTTGAGAGGGCACAGGTGTTCCTGCAGGCGGCCATCATCAGCGTCTCCAGACCCAGAATTGGTTTTCTGATGCTTTCCGTCAAAAAGCAGCGACTCTTAAAATTCCTCATTTGTTTTCTCTCGTGCATTTACATGTGCTACAGTAGCATCCCCACCGAGAGAGGAGGGGCTGCTTTACTGATGACTGAACACCTGATTTTGGTATTCAAGGGGAATAAAGATACATCCTAACCTCAGAGTAAAGTCTATTTAGTTTGGTTTTAATCAAAGAGCAGAAGACGCTTTAATTTTCACTGATTGCCTCTCCTCTGCTTTGCAGAAGCTGCACTCTGCGTCAGGCGTTGTCTTTCTAGTCTTTGTGTGTGTGTGTGTGTGTGTGTGTGTGTGTGTGTGTGTGTGTGTGTGTGTGTGTGTGTGTGTGTGTGTGTGTGTGAAGACTGCATTGTGAGCGCGCACATTGTGACATTTTGAGGCCATGAAAACACAGGCAGACTGACAAATTCGCTGATGGCTCTGAGTAATGCTGTGACAAACTGAGACTGGTTTCAAACCTATACAAATAGATCACGGAATTAACACTGACAAAACATCCTCCCGCTAATGCTGGTGTGTGTATATTCCGCGGGTAAAAAGGATAAATGAGGCGTGTGTTCAGAAGTGACTTCCCATGAACCTTAAGTGCAGCGTTGGGCTGACAGAAATGAATGCCTCTGCTGGTGAACGCCTGAGAGCAGCGACGTTACCTTCAGCGCCCGAGAGGAGAAAAGCACTATTTACTTTAAAAGACACTGACAGAAATCAATCCATCATTCATTTGCTCTGTGTTTTAATATCAAAAACTCAATATGGCTCTCGATGCCGAGCTGTAGGTTTGACAAACTTCTAAATCATAATCATTCTCTCTCCAGCTCCGGCATGTGATGGTGTTACTTTACTGCATCGTCGACATCCGTCACGTCAGACGGAGAGGAGAAGCATCGCGTTGAGCGAGGAAGGAGGAAGAGATGCAATTGATGGATTCGGTTTATGTTTGGTACACAGGCTATGTGGTGGTGTTACTGTAAAGAGTCTGAGACGTACTGGAGATATCTTTAGCGTGAAGAATTAGGTCAAGACTTTTTTTTTGTTTGTTTGTTCTCACATGCATCGAACAGCGGGGAGGGTTCTGCTGGAGATGCAGAACACAGACCAGAGGACAAAATGATAACATGAAAGAGGCCAGTGAGGCTCCTGGGCTTAGAGTTGGGATCAGGTTTGGATTCATCGAAAGCCAAGAAAATAATCTATAAACATGAACAGTTTTTAACAAATGTATGTTATTATTCACACATGCTTATGTAACAGAGATGAAAATATTAGTGAATTTCACCCAAAGTGATGTAAAATAATTATTAATTTGGAGCCACCTACTGGTAGTTTAGCATAGCTGCGTGCAAGGGGTCCTTCAGGCACGTTCACGGCTTCCCCACCAGAGCAGTAATGGAAGCTGGTGGAGGTAGGTGTACTGTGAAGCCGCTCTACACTTAACTTGTCTCGTCTTCTTCCGCTTATCCGGGTCCGGGTCGCGGGGGCAGCATTCCAATTAGGGAGTTCCAGACAGTCTTCTCCCCAGCCACTTCCACCAGCTCCTCCAGCAGGATCCCAAGGCGCTCCAGGGCCAAACCAGAGATATATTTTCTCCAGCGTGTCCTGGGTCGACCCGGGGGCCTCCTGCCGGCAGGACATGCCTGAAACACCTCCCTGGGGAGGCGTCCAGGGGGCATCCTAACAAGATGCCCAAACCACCTCAACTGGCTCCTTTCGACATGGAGGAGCAGCGGTTCTACTCCGAGTCTCTCCCGAATGTCCGAGCTCCTCACCCTATCCCTAAGGCTGAGCCCGGCCACCCTGCACAGGAAACTCATTTCAGCCGCTTGTATACGCGATCTCGTTCTTTCGGTCATTACCCAGAGCTCATGACCATAGGTGAGGATTGGGACGTAGCCCGACCGGTAAATCGAGAGCCTTGCTTTCCGGCTCAGCTCCTTCTTCACCACAACAGACCGGTTCAGCGTCCGCATCACTGCAGACGCTGCCCCAATCCGCCTGTCGATCTCCCTCCTTCACTCACTCGTGAACAAAACCCTGAGATTACTCCTCCACCTGGGGAAGGACCTCTCTCCCGACCCGGAGTTGGCTTTTTGAAAAATGAATACATTCTTGTGGCTCCTGGGGACTTCTGACTTGGATGTTTTGGTCCTCATCTTGAAAAGTTTAGACGTCCCTGTCCTGGGGGCTTATTATGTATCCTACCTAACAGAAAATTGCAGGTAAATACAATTGCGCTTTTTTTCCAATAGCAACATTACACAATTAAAATAGCATCAAGTGATTAGCATTAAATATAAATAAAGGAGGAAAAACTAAATAAGAAAAAATTAAATCCAAACTTTTAGGCTTCAAACTGTTTATTAAAATTGTAAGAATTTTTCTGATTATCCTTGCAAGAACTAGAATGTGTTTAGAATCAACATGTAATAAGTTTTTATTTCACACAAATTTCTGTCACAACTTTGTGGCGTTCTTTCATCGTGTTGCTGATTATGATTTGTTCCTGCTCTTTTCTGAAGAGAAAATCTACCATTTTCATTTCAGAGATGTCATGAAAACATTGTGCTCGGTAAATGTGCCTAATTCAAGCTGAACTTTAGCCCGACGCCGGTGAAAGACAAAATCAGACCATTTTATTCAGACACAAAAGAACAAAGGAGAAACAAACGTCTTCATCTGCACTCATCTCAACCATTTATGCCTAAAAAACAAAAAACTTGAAAACCTGAGTTGAAGAATGAGCCTCTGTTGTTTGGTTGTGCTCAGTCCATCATGATGAACAAACTCTTTTTCCAACAACAACAAATCTTAAAGAAAACAGCAGCTCAAACTCTTCTAGAAAAAACTGGCGTAGAAATATTATTTGTTTCCAACTGATCTCATTTACAAAGTGATTGGTTTTTGTGTGATGACTGCGCGTCCTGCTGGGAAGCACCGACTGAGACAAACCCGGAGAAACTGCCTCTTTGTCACATTTTTCTCACACAGACTCGCTTTTGTTCACAGGATTCACACAATGACGTGATTCACCACCATTAGGGAACGGGCGAGAGAGAAGTGAGCAGTCATGAAGCACCAGAGTCACAAACAGAAGTTTTAAACCGCCTCTAAAGTTCTTTATTTCCAAGCAGCCAAGTGTTCTTGTAATCCTTTAAAACGGTCTGATAATGATCTTGATCAGTTGCATAAAAACTAAGCAAGCTGTGGAAGTCTGGTTATTATTAAAGGCATAGTTCAGATTAAGGTTGGGTGATAGGTAACAAGTTTCCAGCTGATATTCATCAGTCCAACAAACGATGGGCAGGTGATATTTTAACGTTTTTGTGAGCAGAGCAATGTAGAGTTGAACAAATTGATTTTCCAAATTAGAACTCAAAAGTTCAAAAATGGAGGAACTACAGTAGTTGCCCAAAAACACAAAGTCTCCTATTTGGGATTTCTTTAGCTTTAAATCGGCTGCTTGCTCATTGCTCAGGACTCAAACATCTAGGGTTCACCATCCTGCTGAGCATGCTAAGCTAACACAGAAATATCAGCTGCTACTTTAGCGCTGTCACCAAATCCCTCAAAAAGACTTAAAGCTGCACTGTGTAATCTTCAAACAAGCTAGGTATCGCTAGCTATTTTACACAAACACGTCTCAGAGCTCTCACCCCTCCCGTCGGGTATAATCCTAGGTCATGCCTTAGGGTGGCCATACGTCCGGCTTTTGGACGGACTGTCCAGTTTTCAGGAGGCGTGTCCGCCGTCCGGCGCGCCCTTAAGACGGACGCCCATTTGTCCGGCTTTTGGCTGAATTATTTTCTTCACATGGTCCAGAGTCTCTGGTCCAGAGAAACAAATTGTGAAACCCCCGGAGAGCTCTGCTCAGCGTGCGTGAGGTAACTCGGGGTGCTCTCCGCACTCAGCTGTGCCCCGGACACGCCTCCTCCTGGACCGGATAGAGAACTCGCGCTGCAGCTGAAACCTGAACCATGAAACAGGTCGACCAGAAACCGGAGCGGAGAAAAACAAACGGAGACCTCAGCTGTGCCATGTCGCGCCGTTATTTTGATTAAAAATCATTGTGATCACTCACACGGTGACCGCCACAGCGCGTCCCAGAAACACGAGTCCACACCGGCACTAATTAAGATACACGCACCAGTTTAACTCCAGGGGGTCCAGGGTGGAGAAGCACTGAATGAGGAGATAAATCCCCACTAATAATCACACCTATGGTCTCTAATGAAAAAATTTAATGCGCCTAAAGTAAGCAAATCTGGTGATCAACAAGTAAAACTTTGTTTTTTATTTTACAAAAAGAGCCCTAAAGATCATCAGTAATAGACCCCTCTAACCTGTTATTTATCAAATATAAAGTACTGACATGATTTAGTTGACTTGAAAATATTACAATGTCCAAAGAGAGTAATATTCAGAAAATGTTTCAAGAAAAAGGTAGTACTAGTTATAATTGGAAAGGAAGTGAAGTTTGTAAAAAGCCTCAATTTAGAACCAAAAAGAATTGAATATTTCTGTAAATGG
Organism: Callopanchax toddi; assembly: GCA_006937965.1. Classification (NCBI taxonomy): domain Eukaryota; kingdom Metazoa; phylum Chordata; class Actinopteri; order Cyprinodontiformes; family Nothobranchiidae; genus Callopanchax; species Callopanchax toddi. The sequence continues at coordinate 1,736,529 of SSNR01000105.1, read as the reverse complement.
AGTAAAATAATATAACAACCTTGGCAAAGAAATAAAAGAATCAAAATCATTAATATATTTAAAAATGTATCAAACTGAGGGGTAAGGAATATGATGGAAACTGATTATGAATCTTTTTGTTTTATAAAAAGGGACAGAAAATATTTTTTAAAAGTTGATTTGTAAATTATATTAAAGTGATACAGAAGATTGTAACAGATTATTGGATGAAATGTGAAATAAATATCAGAAATGTAACTGGTTAAAGCCCAAACCTAATCAGATTAGCCATGTTGACGAGGTTGATGCAGGCAGACCAACCTGTCAGAAGCAGCCTGGGAAGAACAACATTTTTTAAAAAAAACTTATATTTTTAGAGAATTCAACAATCATACTATGTAATGGGTTTGATATTATGTTCTATTTTTTTTTCTTTGGTCATCGCCGAAAACTGTCCTCCTTTTTGGTGTTGTGGAAATGGCCACCCTATCATGCCTACCCCAGATATGGAACCGCGCATTGCCACAGAAACAATAGAGAGCAAAACACCAGCCGTTAAAACTCTATGCTAATGTTCACCCTGGTTTTTCCTCTTTCTACGTCCAAATGTTTTTAGTTTTCTGCTAGCTGAAATTATGTTTTTATTTTTATTTTTTCCTAAAATTGAAGCGCTAACAGCTGACCGTTTGTCCTTTTTCCGCTTTTGGGATGTTGTGCTTTAGAATGCTCCAGCACGCATTAACGGAGGATCCAAGCAGTGAGGAAGTGAGGCGCTTCAGCGAGACAGACAGCTGGGTTGTCCAATAGCTTCTTTCGTATGACTGGCTGAGGTTTTTAGAGAACTGCGAGGGAACCACCTTATTGATTTATTTCATTTTTTTAAATGCCACAATATAGCTATGTTAGAACGTTGTTAAAGGCACACTATGTAACTATTTTTTATTTTTAAATCTTGTCTTTGAGCCAGTCTGTGCTAATCTGACCTTTACAGGTTGATGAAAAGTCCCTCAGCCCCATCTGCTGCTCGGATCCAGAATACCACGTTTGTAACTTCTGAGTGTCTGGTCCGGTGCCCTGAAGTCTCACAAAGTCACGTATCTCAGAGGGTTAGGCTAACCCAATGTGGCTAGCTGTTATGCTAGCTCCAGCGTGTTTTTAGCTCATGATTCCTCATTTTTCCCATCTCTCCCTGCTTGAACACAGCTGATTGACTGAGTGATGAACCGCTCCAGTAAAAAGCAGTGAAGGCTCTACTCTACAAATTAGAGATTTTACTCGTAAAAAGTATGCAAATTTTCCTAATATTCCTTCTCTCTCCTGTTTGGATTCCTTACTAAGGGTCAATAGGATACAAAAGAACAGAATTTCATTTATTTATTCACATATGGTTGAGTGGTTACAACGTCTCTATTTCACATATTGGAGAGCAGTGGGAAAAAGATTTGGAAGCCCAACTTTCAGTTGAGGAATGGGACATGGCTTTGACCAGAGTCCACTCTTCTTCCATATGTTCTAGGCATGCCCTAATTCAGTTCAAAGTGTTACACAGGTTACACTATTCAAAAGCTAAATTAGCAAGAATATTTCTAAATATAGATCCATTGTGTGATAGATAGGTGTAAACAGACCCCAGCTACCTCCTATCCTATGTTTTGGTCTTGTACAAAACTTGTTCCCTTTTGGTCTTTTTTTAAGTTATTTCTAACGCTTATGATTATAATGTTTCACCCTCTCCCTTGATGGCAATCTTTGGTTGTTCTTCCTGCACAGCGGGATCGGTTCCCCCTGACCATCTACAGAGGATCATTGCTTTTACTTCTTTGCTAGCTCGACGCTTGATTTTGTTTAAATGGAAGGGTCCTATACCACCATCTCATCCCCACTGGATCAGAGACGTTATGCAGAACGTTAAACTGGAGAAAATCAGATTCACTCTCAATGGTTCTACCAGCAAATTCCGTAAAACTTGGGACCCTCTAATAACTTATGTGAATAAACTACCTGGCCTAGATCTAGAAGTTTGAACACTTTCATCTGCCCTGTGTCAACTTTGCAATAGCTTATGTTGGGTGCATTTTATTTTATTTTTTTTAAAGATTACTTTAGTTGTATTTTTTTGTTTTTGTTTGTTTTTTTGTGGTTCTTGTTATTGTCCTTTTTAAAATTTATTATTATTATTTATTAATTATTATTATAAATATTTTTTTGCTACTGTCTAATGTGTGGATTATTATTATTACGTTACTTATTTTTGATTGTTTTTGTCTTGTGGGTATATGTGAAAGGGGGAAAAAATGATTGTTCTATTTGACAAATGGAAAATTAAAAATAAAGTGTTTAAAAAAAAGAAAGCAGTGAAGGCTGAGGAGACATTTCAACAGGTAGATTTAGGGGTTTCTGAGCAGAAACAATGCTAACGTTTTTATGACAGTGATTTAAAACAGACACTAGGGGGTGCTAAAAACAAGCAAAACTGCATACAGTAGTATGCCTTTAAGAGGCATGAAAAAAAGTTTTAAGCTACATTGTTTACCAAATCACCTTTATTGCCTTTAAAACTGCAGCAGAGATTTCTGTTATGGAAGCAACATGTTCAGTGAAGCAGGTATTTTTTTACTTTTATTTGAGTTTTGTTTAATTTTTTATTATTTGTTTCTTACAAAACTGAATCTGTCAGACAGATAAACACTGGAACGACGTGTAAACAGGATAAGGTCTGTTTGATTCCCTCCTCCCCATTGTGGTTATTATTTAAATAAATGTATTTTCGGAAGATAGGTTTCTGTCACGCTTTTTTGTCATGATTTTGAGTAAAAAAAATGTTGCACCACCATGCAGCCCAGTTGCACCAGTTGTTAGCACTGTTGCCTCGCGGCAAGCAGTTCACAGGTTCGAATCCCGGCTGTGGCCTTTCTGCGTGGAGTTGCATGTTCTTTCCATGCAAACGTGGGTTTCCTCCGGGTGCTCCGGTTTCCCCCACAGATCACAGCATGCCCTATAGGTGTACATGTAAGTCGCTTTGTATAAAACCATCTAATAAATAATAAATTAATAAACAAACATAACACAACACGTGGACAGAACCTCCAGAGCAATTAAAGTTATTTTCTGCATTATTTCAGGTTTTGTTCCATTTAGTTTTATTCATCGGGGAATGTATTTATTTTTCATTAATTACTTTAAAAGTCATTTATATATATATATATATATATATATATATATAAAAACACAAAAAAATACTAATAATTCCCATATCATGCTCTAATTTGTTTGTTCTCTTTGCTCCCTGATGGAGGTGTAATTAATCCAACATAAATAAGTGAATTTTCCACCAAACTGCAGCAGTAAAAAGCTCCTTCACAGAGGAAAACAGACGTTTAACCTTGCAGCTAAATAATACAAAGCCCGCGTGTTTCTCTGCTTCCTGGTGAGTTTATCTGAGTCCACACTTTTTCCTTCTCTCTCATCAATCCACAGAAGAAAAGTGGGTTTGAAGCAGAGCGCTGCCATTCACTGTGTATCATCTGAGTGCCAACCAGGTTTTATCATTGACCTTTTCTCAAGGCCTGTGCTCAGAGATTCTATCTGCTTCACGAAAAAAGGCACAAGTGGGCAGTTTAAATTTGATCTGAAATTGCCTTGATATTGTCTTAGCTCCTGAATGGGTTATGCCGTCAGGGAGTGGAGTTGTTTTCCCTTTTTCTCTCCTCTTTCCTTCTGCGATCACTGCCTCCAAATCTTGTTTTTCTCTGTCCTTGAAATTCATTTTGTAACTAAAGGACTTCGAAGCTCACTGACCAGTTTGTTCCCTTTTCCTTTACGATTAGATGTTTATTCATACAAACTTATTCTCATGTATTTATTAACTCAACCTAATGTGTTATTTTTTTTTATTTAAAGCAGCAAAATAATGAACAGATGCGTATGCAGCGAACACAGGACACAAACACAGAAATGAACCAAACGAAGAAGCAGACGATAAAAGCTGGAAGACGTTCTGGGATTTTCTGAGAGAGATTGATTGCCTTTATGGTATCAGGATTTTTTACATCTAATCTCATCCTGTGATGCTGTAATCTGTCCTTTCATTTAAACAGAGTCAAAGCCCTCATTACATGTAGCAGAGCGACATCTTATAAAAATGGTCAAACCTTATAGTAGATCTGCTTTACATTTCCCTGTGAGATCCCAGAGAGCTGAACCATTCATCGTACCACCGTCGTCATTGGCGAACTGTCAATAGAGGGCGATGGGGCGCCGCCCCACCAGTCCAAGAGGAAGAAGAAGATCTAAACGATCTATCCCAGGGTTTCTGCAGGTTAATGGAAGTCAAATTTAAGACTTTTTAAGACCTGTTTTAAGGCCAATTTGACCAAATTTAAGACCTTACATTCACGGGATGGGAAAGGGGATGTGACCACCTTACAAATAGTTCTGACTAAACCTTGATTGGAAGTGAAAGTGCAGAAATATAACAAACATCAAGCTAACTGATCTGCATTATATCTTACGGAAGTGTATTGCATTCATCTGAAAATAATAAAAGAGCTCCTTTTTTCTGAATGAACGAGATAGCTTTTACAAAATAAAAGTAAGCTCTGTTTTACTGAATTAACAAGATAATAACAGCCTTAAGTGACCTAGACCCTTCTAGACCCTTGTGGTCTGGTGTGCTGCAGAGATTCAGATCTTTGTAACCCAGAAATCATAGGGGCCCTAGAAATTTAAGACCTTTGGACACTGAATTTAAGGATTATTTATCATTTGTAATGACATTTAAGGCCTTAATTTTAGAAAAGCAAATTTATGACCTTTTAAGGCTTTTTAAGGACCTGCCTACAGACAGAATTGACAAAGCTACTCGGATGAGCAGTGAAACATTTTCAAAAGAACCAAATAAGTCCAGTTGCCTTTATTTAAAACCCTTTTTGGATTATCATGACCTGGATGACTGAGAACCTTCACCAGCAAATTTTCTTGAAACTATTATTAAATATCGTCTCGTCTCCTGAACTCAAGTCTCGTCTCCTGAACTCAAGTCTCGTCTTGTCTCGTGAGTTTTGGGTCTCGTTACACCTCTAATGGCTAGGCATATGAACGGAAAAAGCACAAATTAGCCATGTGTGCAAATAATACTACTATTCCTATCAACCAGTTTTTAGAAGCAAGTGCACAGAACACCCATGGCCACGGCGCCAGTTGCAACAACTCCGACTGAAACTAGGCGTTTCAACTAAAAATGAGGTACTGAAAGCCGAGATAAAGTTAAAAACTCCGATTACTCCTATAAATCATCAGACATTATTTTATTTTGACTTGAGTTATAGTACAAAGCCCTGCAGCTACTTTATTTATTCTAAAGAGTTAACAGTCTCAAGCTGTGCTAAGACACTTTATTTTTATTTGGAATACAATAAATGCGCTGTAGCTACTTTATTTCTTTAAGAATTGAAAATCTATGTTGACTGTACTACTGGGTTATTAGTAAAGGCAATGAAACTATATTTAATGTCTTGGAAAACTGCAGACATGTTTCTTGCTATGTTTAGTATTTACTTGTGTTTTGGGTAATATTAAATAAATGTGCATAACACTTAAAATTGATGCACAAATGTTATTTTTGGTCATGGAAAGTTGGTTAAAGGTTTTGGAAAAGTCATGGAAAATCTTAACTGGAAAGCTGTATGAACCCTGATAAGACCTCCCATCGAGCCCTGTTTTGTAGACTTTAATTAAACAGAAATGAATTTATTGTATATTTGATTCAGGTCTGTCTGGTTCATTTGAACCCACTCCTCCTCCTAATAAACCACTTCCTGGTCCTCCTGAGTTGTGAGCTCTTCCATGAGGATGAAGGTCAGAGGACCTTGCTTCAGGGAATTACGTCTCATTTCCATAACGTTTCATCTCACATCTCAAAGCAGACGGTGGAACATGAATGGTGAGTGTTAAAGCTCAGCACTTGTGCCCGCAAATGCAAATGGGGGGGGGGGGGGGGGGGGGGGTGTATATTAGCCATTTTTATTGATTCTGTCCTTTTATTCATATTAAACGGTTTGAAGTGCAGCGTATTGGTTTGAGGTCAGAAGTAGTTCAGGATTTATGGAGCGCATGCTTCCATTAATCATCATGATGCTGAGCTGGGCAAAAAATAAAAATTTGGATTCCATTAGAGACGTAACTCCAGCTAATGTAGAATAATACGACAGCGGTGTCATTACTCTAAAGTCCATTAGAGGTAAGTGACGGGTATGGACTCCTCTCTGATCATCTTGACGGTACCTCACTGAGCTGTTCCAGCTATAAGCGTCAGATTATAAGACTCTAAACATTTTGTTTGATTTTAATGTTTACTTTTAAAATTACTGTAAAACGTTTACGTTGGCCCTGATGGACTGGCGACCGGTCCGGGGCGTCCCCCGCCTCTCGCCCCTTGACCGCTGATAGGCGCCAGTTCTCCCATGACCCTCTGGAGGATGAAGCGGTTATAGAAGATGGATGGATGTTTGTTTACGTCGTGTTCAGTTGTATTTTTTTGAATATGAGCCATTAAATGATTTTCAAATTAGCTTTTTTTATTTTAAATTCAGATTTTAAATTAATTGTGTCCTGAAGAGAAAAAGCTCAGTTTCACAGAAGTTGAGTTGGACGTGACAGTTTCATCCATGTCGATATGTCACAGAGACAGTCTGAGGTCCGTGCTCAGACCATCGTCAGGTGGAATGAAAAAAAGAGCAGGGTGCTCATTTTGCGTAAGTCACTTTTTACGCAAACTTTGGGATTTATAAAAGAAAACTTAACGGAAAAATGTGGCAACTCTAAGCAAATTTTGAACCTTGCGTAAGGACCTGTTGCAGACATGAAACCTGTCAGAGCAGCTGGTGAGATGAAAAATGTTGAATTTATGACACAATTAAAGACTTGTAGACCCTCACACACACAGAAACAACAATCCCATCTCTAAAAAGAATAAAAATTAAAATCTGAATGAAAACCTGCTGAGCTACGTGCTGCAGGTCCGCGTAGCGCTCAGGGTTACCCCCGGTTCTTTGTCCTCCGCCAGGAGCAGCTGATAGCCGCTAACAGCTGATAGCAGCTAACAGCTGCTATTAGCGGCTAATGGCGGCTAACGCTAAGAAGCAAAGTGGGCTAGTTGGCTTTCTCTGCTAGGCTCACTGTCTCTCGTTGTAGTCCGTATGACAGAAATTCACAAACTAATCCTGTTACCAGAACATGACTGAAACCCCGAGATATTTAATCAATTTTGAGTTTATGTTTTACTCTGAAAACAAGTGGAAACAGAAGGAGAAACAGGCAAATATTCAGTTATTTTCTTGTAAATTCACTCTTTTGCAATAAATTAATTAAAAAAACAGCGGAGCAGGAATGACCCTGGTTGAATGGGCGGGGCTGAACCTGGTGCAGCTCCACCTTTCTGGTTCTGCAGCGAGCACTACGTGAAAAAGGTTGAAGTTTTCAGAATGCTGTGACAGTTTTTCTACTTTTAATTTATGTTTTAAAAATCATAATATATGGTCTTACTCGTATATGGCATTATATCGCAGTATATCATATCGTCTGTCCTGTATCGCGATACATATCGTATCGCCAGATTCTTGCCAATACACACCCCTACTGATGAAGACATTTTTAAAGGGTTACACAAACATCTGGTTGAAAATGAAACAGAAATAAACAACAAAGTTTGTGTTTTTACATTAAATTATGTGATTTATTTAGTGCTTTAAGTCCAGGGCTCTTATTTTCCAGGTTAGATTTGATTTAAAAATGCTGACCAGCTCCTTTAAGGATGCTTCACAGTTAAGTGAACATCATCTCATTGTGGAGAGTAATGCTCACAGCTGTGGCTGATTTAATTTGTTGTATATGTGGAACGATGGAGTCTTGAATCTCAGCGTGCACATATGGAGCGTGTGCATCTGTCGGCTCGGGGTAGAGAGGAAGTGGGATGGAATTTTTATTTTTTTACTCCATCTCTGTATTTTGGACCTCGAACAGATGGTAGAAAAACATCTCAGGTTCAAAACACAGATATGCTGACATACTAATAAGTGAGAAATGGTTTTGGAAAGGCTAACAGATAATGCAAAAACATAATTTGACTTTTTTAATGACCATGCAGACAAAAGAGAAATGGTTAGTTTTAATCATGGAATAATGACCTTTTTATATGTGGAGCTTATATTTAGTTTTTTTACCATTTATTTTGCAGATAGTGCACATCTAACCCTTTAATATTTGTCTGTGACTCTGAAACCATTTCCAGCCAGCTGTTTTCAGACCAGCTCTCCCATATTAGCTTTTTATATTCATGATGTGAATGGTGAAATGTATTCATGGTGGAGCTGCTTCCCAGGAGGAAAATGGTTTAAAAAGCTCTGATAACCGCTCTGGTCCATTACTGTGATAGAAAAGGAAAGGCTGCACTGGCGCCACCAGAAGCTTTGTCATTAACGTGCAGAGGTTTAGTCATTTAAACAAACTTACCGTGTTTTTTCCTTTTTCACTTTTCACACACATGGTCATTTAAACCCATTTTGATTGTAAGAATTTTCGCTGTTTAAATTCATTTCAGGGAAACTTCATATTTTCACTCAATCATCCAAATGGCAGTTTTTAATTCAGCACACTTGTCGTGTAATTGCTGCTCTGCAGCTCCCGAGCCACGTCCATCACCTCTCCTTTGAAAACGCTCCTGTTTTTTTTTTTACTTCCTTTCAGGAATCATTTTGCGTCGGAGCTGAAAGCTGCAGGACAGATGTAAATACACGCAGTGGCTGTAAAAGTTAACAGCCCAGTGAGTGCTGGGCAAGCGTCACAACTCGAGGGTGAACGACGTGATCAGAACGGAGTGTCAGCTGTTCAATGAACTGCAGCTCTTGATGTCTTAATGTTAGAGCTAATGCTCTGAGTACGGCTCTAATTGAAGCAATAAAATTAGATTAGAATGCTCACGTGACTCCTTCATCACGCTCATCATCACATTAATGTGTGTCTGCTAGCTTCAGAGGCCATGTGAGCATCAGGTCGTGGGCTGCGCCATCGGGACTGCGAAAGTGAGTCAGGCAGTCGGTTCTGGTACGGATGCATGAGATCTGGTTCTCATGCGGACTAATTATGTGCACCCCTGGCTATAGAGACTTCATGAAGAGGACAAGATCATTTAAAAGGGATAATATGCAGTTTTGCTTGTTTTGGCTCCCCCTAGTGTCCGTTTTAAATCACTGCCGTAAAAACGTTAACACCATTGTTTCTGCCCAGAAACCCGTAAATCTAACTGTTGAAATGTCTCCTCAGCCTTCACTGCTTTCTATGTGAGCGGTTATTTACTCCTTCAAAGAAATCAGCTGTGTTCAAGCAGGGAGAGATGGGAAAAAATCAGGAATCATGAGCTAAACATACTCTGGAGCTAGCATAACAGCTAGCGAGTTAGCCTAACCCTCAAGAGTAGGGTGACCAGACGTCCCGTTTTACCCGGGACTTTCCCGATTTTGAGTTACGTGTCCCCGAGGAGTTTTACAATCCCATTATATTGTCCTGTTATTACCCAGCCTGTGTCCCGGTCGTCCTGATTCTAAAGTAATGGCTTACAGTGCGATTCTCTTATTAAAATATTAATCTTTTAAAGTAAGTTATGGTAAAAATAAGTTTTATCAATGAAGGAAAACAGTATAAAAGCAGAGAAACGCAGCCGGTCAGCAGAGTAAAGGGAGTCAGCGAGTCTCCTCCCCTCCTGTCACTGGCTCCAGCAGCGAGTGTTCCGTGAGTCAGAGAGCGCTGTAAACACAGTGTGTGGAGCGATTTTAGCGCCACAAACAACAATACAGTCTGTGACATGTTGGAAGACTGGCGTACTGCTGTAACACCAAAAACCTTATGAAACATTTTAAACAAATCACAAGACGGAGTCTAAAGACGTGATGAGGAGGAGATCTGGAGAGGAGAGGAGGAGACACGAGCTGCTGCGAAACATTTATTCTGTTATTCAAACACAGAGTCTCTTGTATTTTTTAATCTACAGCATCCTATTTATTCAGATTTACATTTAGAGGGTAAAGGATGAGATTGAAAAATCGGTTGACTTTACGAACAAAAAAATAAGAGTCAGAAATAAGTAAATAAAATACGTTTAAAAAGCAGTTACCAAAACAGACACACTTATTTTCCTTCATTTTATCACCATTGTGGTTTGGCTTCAGTTGAAACACTGAATATACGCTCTATAATACATCCATGCACATATAATATGTCTATGCAATAGGAAATATACAGCTGCAGGAATTCCAGTTGGATTATTTCATGTTTCTCTGAAATCCCAGGATTTCAGTAAGTAGTCAGGTAAGGTTTAATGTGGAGTTGACTGGTTTAAAGTTTAAACATTACAGACCAAGTGTTGTTAAAATGTATTGTTAAAATAAAACTCTTAATGCTAACGGTAAAAAGATCATAGGAAAATATTCCATGGGTTAGATAAATAAAGGATTGATCAAATATTACCCAGTCAGACTGTTAAAGTTTCATTAATACCCTCAATCAGTCCAGTTTTGACTGACGTTAACTGAATATTTCATAATGTAGGTGTTGACTAATGAATGCAATTGTGTCATTCTTTTATTTAATGATGTATTTTACTGGCAAAACCACAAATGTGATTTAAAAATACAGTATTGTTTCTATAAAAATGTTGCACTAAAAAGATTTTTAAAAAGAATGTCCTTATTTTGAATATAAATGTTCAAATATCCCTACTTTTGCACTTTCCACAATAAAAAGCCGTTATAAGTCACCAGCAACGACACGTCAACCTTTCATTCTTGGTCAAATTTAAGTGTCCCAGTTTTTAGTTTTGAAAATCTGGTCACCCTACTCGTGAGATACGTGACTTTGTGAGACTTCAGGGCACCAGACCAGAGAACATGTTGCAATCGTGGTATTCTGGATCATATTAGCACATAGTGGCTCAAGAAAAAGATTTTAAAATATGATAAAGTTGCAAAGTCTGCCTTTAAAGGCCTCTCGCCGTCGTCTGACAGAATTCTGTTTTCTCTCGGTCACTGCGAGCAGAAGCTGCAGCGACCCCCTAGAACCTGGAGGAAAAAACACAAAGGATTTCCTCAAAAATGTCCTCCGTCTCCACGCAGTCTGCCCTGTTGTCTTTTGCACTTTTTTCCATCCATCCATCCAATAAATATGTTCATGCTTTTTATAGTTTCAGCAGCAAACTTTTAGATTTGTTTGCATTCTCCGCTGCCTTCTATTGATATTTTAATAAACAGATCAGGTCCCGTGAGGGACTTGAGTGACCTGTCCAGAGAGTCCAGAGAGTCCCTCGTCTCTCGCCTGGTAACTAGCTGTCCGTGACTCTTATTGGAAAAATGAATTTTTATTTGAACATTATCTTTTCTAGTAAAAATAATAATAAAGATACATTATTTTATTATGTTCAACAGGAGCAGGAAGAAAATCCAACCTGTTCTCAGCTTGTTCAGGAATCAAAAGTTATAGAAAGTGAATGAATGGATGAACGAGTCCAAGAGGTCAGGTATCTTGTTCAGGAGTTACGGTGGACTAGAATGAGGAGGTTAACTCTCTCAAAACTCTGGTCTGTTATGATGATGTCAGATCTGAAAGGCAAAACTCTTGATTTACTGTCCATCTGCGTTCCAACGCTCACCTGACAGATTCCGATCGTCACTGAAAAAACCAGCAGCTGAAATCTCCTCTAGGATGAGAGATGAGGCGAGGAGCTCGGAGCAGAGACGCTGCTCCTCCTCATCGAAGAGTCCGCTGAGATGTTTGGGTCATCTGACCAGAAGAGCTTCTGGTCGCCTCCCTCTGAAGGTTTTCCAGACACACTCCACATCTTTAAGGAGGTATTTCTGGGACTCCCCATGGACCTGAGGAGTGGAACATCTGGGTTTCCATCCTGGATCTTTTCTGCAATCTGAACTTGGAAAAATAGCAGAAAATAGATGTCTGGGAATTAAAAATAGCAAGAAAAATTTAATAAATTATTTTAATATTTAGCAAAAACAACAAGAAAACAATTCGACTGGAACATTCCAAGAAGAAGGGAGAGAGTTTTATTTATTTAGTTGATTTTTAACAGAAATGTCACCTTTTTGGAAAGTTTGACAGTCATTAAATTCATCAGTGACCTGAGAAAAGTTCAGATTTAATCATAAAGAGAGTTTTAAACTTTTATAGATTTTTCACATTAAAAACATTCTAAATGCAAAATTACAACTAACTTTGTTCTAAACATACAAAGTGAATAATTCTGTAAACAGGTTCAGCCTGATGAAGGACGAGACAAAATGCACCGAACTCTGAAAGCATCACCAGTTAAAGCAGGTCAAGGAATTCTTCTTTTTTTAATCTGGTCGAAAATAGAAACCAGTTCAAACAACAAAGAGTTGATTCAACTAAAATCTGCATTAGAGGACTTTAATCTGATGTGAAATTCCTAAAATCCAATCTTTAATTAAGCAATTTTTATGAACAGTTGAAGATGTCAAACTTGTAGGCTAATTATGATTTCATCTTTTCTATCCTAAATTATAACCTCTCTCACTGGTTTCCCTGAGTTTCCTGCTGACTCAGCAGCTCTGTGATAAGGAGGCGTGTTGTAGATGTGTTGTTTCACAGTCAGAGCTGCAGAAAATGTATGAAAACAACTTTTGGTATTGAATATGATTATCGCTGTGTGTATATTATTACTTTAATATGCAAATTAGGGTAAAATCTAATTACCTAAATTGAATTTCATGCACTCAAAAACTAAACATGTAATTTACAGTGAACTACTTTTCTACTTAGCGTGATTATGCAGAATAATAATAATGTCTACTGATTATCTGAAATTAAAAACTTACAGCTCACTTAATGAGGGAAAGATTAAACTGAGCAGTATTAGTAGTAGTAGTAGTATTTGTAGAAGTATTAGTAGATTTTGATGAGGTTTTTGCTGCAGCAGGTTTTGTTTTTGTGCGTGTGTGTGTGTGTGTGTGTGTGTGTGTGTGTGTGTGTGTGTGTGTGTGTGTGTGTGTGTGTGTGTGTGTGTGTGTGTGTGTGTGTGTGTGTGTGTGTGTGTGTGTGTGTGTGTGTGTGTGTGTGTAAACTTGGCCGTTGTTCCTACCAGACCTGGTGCTGATTGTTTACATTTTGCAGCCTCTGCTGAACTTTTCACTCATTTTTCTCTGAAGCTCTCTGCAGGAAGCCTGTCAGTCATAACCCAACAAAACAAGACCTTCTGTCCCCGTTTATGCAGCTAAGATCGTGCCCAGATTCTCTGACGCTTTCTCTTCTTTTTCTTTTCACTACAAACGACTGCAGTGGCAAAAGCTAAAGTAGCTAAAAGCTGCTTCTCCTCCATGTTTAACTTCTGCAGAGTGTAATAACTTGGGAACTGTTATTATATCCATAACAGCAAATGAGGAGAGCCAGCGTTCATCTTGGGAAACTTTATTGACAACACAAAACCCGGACATTCTCTGTCACAACAGGAAAAACTCGGATAACAAAATCACCACTAGATGGCGCTGTGTAACCACAAATAAAATAGAATAGGCTTTATGCACAGAGTACTTAGTAGAACTTCCGGTTTAAAATTACCTCGCGGGACCATTTCCGGTTCCATTTGAAACGTGAAGATTTCCAGAGTTAGAGTGCATTTCCAGCTAAAGATATTGTTTATAATCAAAACGAGTAATAGTATAGTATAGTACAGAATGATATATATATTATAGCACTAAGAAATGAAGCCATCATATAAGTATCAGCGGACGGGAAGCCTCGACAGCTGAACACTGCTGTGTTCCGTTGTGTACCGCATCAGCTGAATAGAATTCATCAGTCCGTTTCTTTCTAACCACACCGTGTCTGCAGTCCACACTTTGCAGCACAGTAGTCAAAGAGCCGAGTGGACGAGGCTAACGGAGGAGGTGCGGCGCCGTTCGTGTGTAATTTCACTGGAACAACTATTCTTTTGGTGAATGAAGACTTGGTGTTTGATAACGTACAGCTAGACCAGAGAAAGTTGAAAGTTGGGAAGCAGTTGGAGCCCACGATCACGGCTATATAGATTTGTCTCACTGTTTTTTGATGATGGAAGCTACGAGCTAACGCTGTTAGCTTACCTTCAATTTCATGAATAAAGCTGGTTATATACAGCTTAAAGTCCTTCACCCGCTTGCTCGCAGACGTCTCTGTGTGTTTTTCAAAAATCCGGTGGACATCGTTCACCGTGATGCGCAGCAGGTCTTGAAGAAAACGGGTAAAAAAAATCCATTTTGTCCAGTTTGTGTGGGAACAGCGTTGAACCGGAAGGGAGCGGCAGCCTCTATCGCAACCAGGAAGTGACCGTGCATAAACCCCATTGCCCAGCAGAACAGTTATACTCTCTTTCAAATATCAACATAATATAGTATCACTATATCACACAGAGCATGATCGGAGGAATTTTGCGGGAATGAAATCCTGACATAATCTAGTTGCAGTCTTGTAATTAGTGTTCCTACAAGATTCAGTCTTTATAAAATCTTTAGTCTGAGACTAGTCGACTGTTAACCCGAGTCTTTAGATGTGAGCTGATCATCTTTTAGAGACTTTTCAAAATCTTGTCAAAGTCTTTAGGTGTAAGCCCAGCTTAAAACTACAGTTTTAGTCAGACTGTGGTCTATTGTTCGGCCATAATCATAGCAAAGACATTCGCTATTTAATGAATAAAATCACTCAAAGCTTGATAGCCGAGCCATTAGCTCGTTAGCTTAGCCGTTAGCACATCGGAGGTTTGAATGGGCTGAATAGCACCGCTTTTTTAGTAAAACAAGAGATAAAGAAAGTAAAGACTCACCGTTAAGTTGATTAAATAAGGACATGCTACATGCTGCATCCGTGACCTCTGCTGACAGACTTGAGGAGGTGGGTCTGGATCGGTGAATCCCTCGTGGTCCACGGCAGGACGGATTGTTTTTATCTTAATAACTTCTCATTATAGTAATAAAATAACGGCACTCTGGGGTTTGTTTTGCTCGTCACAAGCAGTGATCAGTGTGTTGTTTTAACGTCACAGCTAACCATACCGCTCCATTCTCCTATGGACCCACAGCTGAGGAGAACCAATCATGGACCAGGAATGATGCGGTCCAGTTTTACAATGGAAACAGACAAATTAGTGATCCGCCCCGAACCGTACCGAACCCTGCAATGGAAACTAAAGGATGTGGTTGGGTCTGACTCTGGTCCTTTCAGGTCTGGCTGCTCACACCTCCCTGCTCCTTGGTTCTCCTCCACTCCGCTCCATGTGAGGAGCTCTATTTGGCAGAGCTGTAAATTGTTTCTGTCAGCTCAGATAAACAGACCCCTGGGTTTGTCCATCTCCCACCTTTACACACAAGCCCCAAACATTCACACTGCAACCCTCACCCTGCTACACACACACACACACACACACACAGAGGGATTGGGCTGTAATCAAGCAGCGAGGGTTTCTTCTTTCCCCTTTGTTTGTCAGGGCTTGTTTACTTGTTTCTCACATTATTAATATTCCACCTATCTGCTAGGAATCAGAAGCTGCTCCCCGCAGGAGCAGATAAGGAGGATTTTATTTATTCATGCTTTGGCAGCAACGAGAGACTGAACTGTTATAAAAGACTTTTAAATGGCCTCACGCTGACCTCTAAAAATGTGAGAGGTGTGCAATAATTGTCACGAGTTTCTCCTTCCTGCATGATCGGAAATGTCTTCAGCGCAAATTGGCTGAGATCAAAAAGGAGAAAAGGCAGAACCCTTCTGATGGTAAATGAGTCATAGCAGGCAGGAAGGGAGGCTGAAACAGAAAGCATGAGGGATGGAGCGTCTCCCAAAAGAAGGGATCCTCCACTTCCATAGTCTTGAACAGAAATGATATTTTATTTATTTGTTGTTTTTATCATCCTGCTTCATGGTTTTCATCCTAAACAGAGTGACGGTTATTTATTTTATTCTTACTTCTTCAGGGACTTTATGATGTCATCTGAGCAGAGAGGTGTTCTTCTCCCTGTTAATTTGATATAATGAGATGAGACGCCATTTCTCTTGTTTGTTGAAGCATTTTGTCTGAATCCAGATGTATAAAAAAGAATTCAACAGAGTTAAACCATAAAAGCAGTGAAGCAAATGGAATCTAATGAACAGAATCACAGATTTAAGGACTGATCCTTCACAGGAAAGGGGTTTTATAGCTGTGTGAAGTCATTGTGACGTGTCAGTGTTTTACCTGCAGTAGAAAACAGTCAACGTGATCTCAGTTTGGAGAATCTGGGAGGAATTTTCCTGACAGAGTTAAGCTAATAGCACGAAAGAAAGATCCTGTTTCTGTTACCGAGATCGGACCTACATTTATTTTCATGACCAAGCATCGAAAACCATCGACCAATCAAATCCAGCCAATTTGACGATGTATTTATTCAAACAAACATATGAGACGACTTGTATCAACACAGATTTACAGATCCTTCTCTACAGAAAAGTAATAATAATAAACCCAGAATAAAAATCACTTTATTATTTTAAAATCAGAAAATCTTGTGGAATAATTTGTCAGTGATTTTAGCCTTGGTTTGGAAAAGTTTGGACACCCCTGTTTTAAAGGCATTCTGTAAAGTTTTCATATTTAAATCTTTTCCTTGAGCCAGTCTGTGCTAATCTGACCCTTTACAGGTTAATGAAAAGTCCCTCAGCCCCATCTGCTGCTTGGATCCAGAATACCACGTCTGTAACTTCTGAGTCTCTGGTCCGGTGTCCTGAAGTCTCACAAAGTCACGTATCTCAGAGGGTTAAGCTAACGTGGAGCTCTGAGGTTCATAACACACCTTAAAACTCTGACTCATCACTGTACATTGGACTCTCGTGTTGGATGGTCTGCTTTGTCCAGTCGCAGATTAAACTATTGGCACGTTTTACATTGGTTTCCTTGGTTTCATCCCATCATATCTACAGAACTACTGTATGCGTTCACATGACTTGTTCCTATTAAATGTACCAAGGGATCGCACTGAGTTCGGGAAAAAATCCTTCAGATCTTCTGCTCCTTATGGATGGAATCAGCTCCAAAACCAGCTGAACCTGAAGGACCTGGTCTCAGTGAATCAGGCTGTAAATGCCATCTGGATGTAAATGCTCTGATCTGTGATTTCTGTTACTGACTCTGCTGTTTGTTCTGCTGGTTATCTTAATGTCCTTTTGTTTTCTATGATGTGGAAACTGTTTTCTGGTTGTGTGTTGATCACTGTTGCTGGTTGAGCTGCTGCCTGTCTTTGCCAGGACACTCTGTAAATGAGGTTTTATATCTCAAGAGTCTTTCCTGGTCAAATAAAAGTAAAATAAAATAAATTAAAACCCAATGTGGCTAGCTGTTATGCTAGCTCCGGAGTGTTTTTAGCTCATGATTCCTGATTTTTCCCATCTCTCCCTGCTTGAACAGCTGATTTCTTTGACTGAGTGATGAACCGCTCCAGTAGAAAGCAGTGAAGGCTGAGGAGACATTTAACTGGTAGATTTAGGGCTTTCTGAGCAACAGACAATGCTAACGTTTTTATGACAATGACTTAAAACGGACACTAGGAGGCGCTAAAACAAGCAAAACCTATAGAGTGTGCCTTTAAAGGTGTTTCGTTTTCAAGTAAAAATCTTTTTGTCTCAGCTGCAGTTCTTGGCTTGTTGCCTTTCTGAGATGAACTTGGAAGTTTTTTTCTTTTTTTAGTTTGGATGCATTGCTGTCTAAACATGTCCTCCTGGTACTTCTGCCGCTCTGTTGTTTTGTGTTTCCATGCCAACGTGAAAGTTGTTTACATGCAGATGATTAAGCAGTCCAAAGCCCAGCTAATTACCAGAATAAGAGCCCGAGTCTCCGCTTCATTCAATTATCATGAGGAATGTTTCAGAGCAGGAAGGTATTCAGGAGTCCTGCTATTCTCCGTGTCGTTCAGATTACATGAGCACAATGTGACTGCACAGTATTCAGATTCATCCTTTTGTTGCATCATTTACATTTTTGTTTCTTAATATTAGATTTTTCTACATTTATTCCTTTGCTGCTGTTTACATTTTGATGGATTACTGTTTTAAAGCGTTAGAAGGACTGGAAGCCGCCGTAGTAGCAGGATTTGAGTATTTTAGCTCAGGTGAAAACGCTTCACCAGATTCTTCACGCCGTTATTTCCCGACGCCGTCTCGATTCTTTTCCCCTCCACGATGACTTCAGACTGTCTGCAGCTTGCTGCGCGTTAATTAATGCTGAGTTTAAAAAACATTTGCTGCCAGAGGAAAAGGGTCAGCCATAACATAATGATAGCTGGAGGCCACGAGTACTCTTAATCATCAAGTCCCTCGTCAGCTCTGGTTATAGGAAGTAAATCCTTCATTAAACCTGAGCTTCTCGCAGAGGTAGCACATTAACACTTGTTTACCAGCAGCCTCAAAGCACTCAGGTCTTCTGCAAACAGGAAGAATGGCAGACCGCTCTGTTTCCCAGGGAATGAGCGCGTTGCCTCGTTGTGTTTCTCTCCATGTTTAAACACCACTCCGACTCTCTGATATATACGCCGGTCCAGAGTGGCAGCAGCTCTGAGGTACAGTAGGACTGCAGCAGAACAAAGGAGTGGTTCCTCCTGGCGAGCTCGGCTGGCCTGGTGTAATTTCATAGGTGGACGGGGGTCTAACAACAGGCTCATGGAAGCACGTTATTACGCTGGGTTTGCCTGCAGAGCTACTCCGCTGCAGTCTCTCTCATGTAGTTGTTACATTTTGTCTTGAGGGGGTACAACTCATCATTTTCTGACTATTTCTGTCTTTGCTGCAGATTTGGATGTGCCGTCCTCCGCCCCCTCAAACATACGCCGCCACGTTCGAGCCGAGACGAGGAGCCAACCGGAGGAGGTGTGAATATTATGTCCCACGGTGAGAGATCATTACGCCGAGCACTTCCAGGTTTTCTCTCTTTTGCATCCTTTTATCACACGGACTCTTCTGCTACAGAAACTCTGTTTTATCCGTTCGGTTTCTCCTCCAGAACCTGCAGCAGCATCTGTTCAAGTCGGAGAATCTTTATGCTCTGATTGTTTATCTCCTTCAAAATCAAGAGGCATGAGTTCCTCCGGACCTGGAGGGAAAACCTGATCAGCTGCTCCTCAGAGCTTGTTGGCGTTTCTTTTTTCTCATAAAATCAAACATTCCGATTCCCAGGAGGTATCGGTGTCAGTAAAACAGGATGTAAGCTTTTGTTTTAGAAGTTTATTAAACTGACGCATCCTTAAATACAAACCAGAGTAAAAAAATAGATGTGTTATTTATTCTTTGACAACACATCCGATTTGAGAGCAGCTCTGATGAAATGAAGACGTGGTTTATTCCGAGAGTCGAAGCTGAATTTAGTTGAACCTAAAGGTTTGGGTTTAACGCCAACATTTTGCTGGCTGTTAAAAACTTATTTACTCCAAATCTTTCAGCTTCTGACCCACAGAAAAACAGCTCTGGAGAACAAAATCCTTTGTTTACACGAAAAACTATCAACAAGACCCCATTTATACAGGAAGCAGTTCTCCAGTTGAAAGGAAATACAAACCGTTTAAGATTTACTGCATTTTTATTGTACGTAATTAAAAATAACCAACATTTTTCATATTTTTCAGTTTTGAACCAATGCTGCCACAGTTTTATTTTATTCTCTGAACTTTTAAATCCATGTTTCACAGTTTTATTTATTTCTACCTTTTCCAAATTGAAGATCTTTCATTGTTTGTGCATCTATGATTGTTGTTGTTGATTCTTTCTGTTGGTTCAGCAAATAACCGGATGTGTCTGTAAATAAATAAATATTGTTTATTTCTATTTAATATCAGATGTTCTCCAGTTTCTTCTCCAGGACTAAGATTTACTGAGTTTAATTTGACCTGAGCATCTGTCAACCAGCACTTTGTCGTACTTCCATTGTTCAAATCGTTTTCATGTGTTTACATAAATCAGCTCTATTGGTCATCTTTCACATCAGTCAGTGGTTTAAGTGATTTTTATGAACAGCGTCTAAAACAGCTCGTCACAGACAACCACGGCAGAGCTGATTTGTTTTTATTTCATGAAAAGTTCCATTTGTTTTATTTGAAATAATAATAATGAATAAAATCAGAAGAATATTTTCAGATTAGTGTAAAGATAAAAGTGACCTGTAACAAAAATCTGCATTTTAATAAAGAATGGTCTTTCGTTCATTAAAGGAATTTATGATTATTTTTGTCTGGTTTTACAGTTTTTCTCAGTAGCTTTGGCTCATTTCTCACAACAGAATTAGAGTTTTCACCACTGTTAAGACGTTTCTCAAAACAATTAGTGCAAAACATAATAAATAACCTGCAAAAGCAAGTCACCTTCTCAAAAAGCAAGCTCCTTAATCAAAATAGATTATTTGTTCTTCAAAATCAAGTCTTTCTGTCAATGAAAGTGTCAGTGTTGTCAACATGACAAGTTCTGACAGCAGCATCGTATAAACACCAGTCACATGGTTTAGTCCTGTTTCCATTGAGACAGATGACTCTGGACGTGCTGCCCAGTGTAAAGTCCAGTGTTACACACCATGTATGGCTAGAAAACTAGAAGTAAAAGAAAGATCAAGACACTGAACACACTTGACTTTATACTGTATTTTTACAACTTTTCACAGCACTGAAAGAAAAACATTTAGAAAGACTAAACTCCCTTTGTCTCAGTGAACCAGACGGTAGTGGTTTAGAAACTGAAGATCCTGTAAACCAGACGCTGCTGCAGATCAGTCATGGACATCTAGACGCTCCGTCTGTCTGGACACAGACTTCCATCTACATCACGGTGAATGTCAGCTCTGTCAATGCACAGAGGAAAGTTTCTTCTTGAGTGTTGAATCCTCCGTCTGCAGGACTCTGCTGTGATGTCATCACAAGCTGCATCCATCAACAGGGTCATCTGGGTCTGTGGACGCTGGTCATTTACCGGAGAAAAACTCCTCAGTCGGATTTAGGAATGGAGAGTAGGGAGGAAGATCCTCCACCAGCATCCTGTCATGTGCTGCAGACCACTGGCTGACCACAGCAGACTGGTCTCACTGGTTCACACAGCCTCTAACTCAGTGGAAGATCAGGGTCACCTGAGAAAAGTGATTTATGGACATTTTCATGGAAACATTATAAAGATTTAGAAACTGGATGTACGAAATGTTTGACAACATGATCAACACAATAGTGTGCAATGACACAATCAGTGAAATGAAGATTATTAGTGACTATTCAGCCGCTACAAGTAGAGTTCATTTTGACAGACGTGATAAAAGCAAGTGGAAAAGTGATGATTAGCAGATATTTGTACTAACTCAGTCGCTTCATGTCCTAAAACAGTTCCCACTGGATGAACTGAACAGGAGACTGACACCAGGCTGAGCCCAGACGACTCCATGTTGTGAAGGTTGAACTGACTGTTGAGCTAACTTTGATTCTGTTGTGAGAAATGAGCCAAAGCTACTGAGAAAAACTGTAAAGGCACACTATGCAGTATTGCTTGTTTTTAGCTCCCCCTAGTGTCCGTTTTAAGTCACTGTTGTAAAACCGTTAGCATTGTTTCTGCTCAGAAAGCCCTAAATCTACCTGTTGAAATGTCTCCTCAGCCTTCACTGCTTTCTACTGGAGCGGTTCATCTCTCAGTCAAAGTAATCAGCTGTTCAAGCAGGGAGAGATGGGAAAAATCAGGAATCATGAGCTAAAAACACTCCGGAGCTAGCATAACAGCTAGCCACATTGGGTTAGCCTAACCCTCATGAGATACGTGACTTTGTGAGACTTCAGGGCACCGGACCAGAGACTCAGAAGTTACAAACGTGGTATTCTGGATCCAAGCAGCAGATGGGGCTGAGGGACTTTTCATTAACCTGTAAAGGGTCAGATTAGCACAGACTGGATAAAGGACAAGATTTAAAATATGAACAAGTTACATAGTGTACCTTTAAACTTAAATCATCTTAGAGTTCTAGTTGTTTTGGTCAATGCCGATCTTAAATATTACTGTGATCTGTCAGCGCTGATGGTTCTCAGCTACTAAAACCTCATCTGATCTCGGTACCTGTTAAACTGACCTTTAAGGACAAAGCGGTTCAGAAGATGAATGGATGGATCTACAGTGATAAACCCATAGATATATATATAAAGACTAGATGGATCATCTAGGGTTCAATAGCGTAGCTACACGGCGGCCATCTTGAGACAGTGAGCTGACGTTCTGCTCTCTATGGCAGCAGATGGAAGGTGAGCATCATCTTAACTAAAAACACAAAACTCGATGAAAAATGAATTTACAAACGGTTTACTTTCTTGCAAACCTTATAATGTATAGACTTGAGATTTGATACTTTTACAATTTATAAATTTCCTGACGATTATCGTTATATTTGTTATATATATTCACAGCCACGTCTCTGACGTTTATAAAAATGCAAACCGTTTGAAAATCGGTTAAAAATTGAGAAAGAGGTATTTAATAGTTGTATGTTAAGTAGTATGTTAAGAAAGGGGGCAGCTCACTGTCACAAGATGGCCGCCGGCGTAGCTACGTCAGGGTCCATTGACAAACAGTAAGATATCTAGTGATATCTATGGATAAACTGACTGAGTTGGCAGCCATCTTGAATTGGCTCGACTCCAACAGTTAGTGGTGAACTGAAGCAGAGATCTGGAGCCATGAGCAGAGTGAGGTGTGTGGAGGACGACTCCGACCTACAGCCAGTTCATCTCACTGTCAGTAAAGTTGAGTTTTAGACGTTTTGTTTTTGTAGATGTTGATTGGCTGCAGAGACCATTCCCTGTTTTATGTTTGAGTTACTGAGGCTATGATGTCTTTTCTAAATTACCTTAAAAACGTTTGTTTTTATTCGGGACGCACTGGACTTGGACTTGTAAAGCTTCATTATGATTATTAAATTATCTCTTATTTTAACGTGACCACAGGTGAAAACCCCAGTTAGAGGCTTTAGGCTCCGCCCACTCTGAGCCTGGAGGTTTCTTCCTGTTCAGAGGCAGCACTCAGAATGAAGGATTAAACCTAATCTGCTGTTTCCTATAAAAACATGCATTTGACTAATTGTCATTTTATAGTGAATCTAATTTTATTCTAATTACATTTTACTGCAATCAGCTGGTCTGAATCTGGACTTATTGCTTTGTTCAGCGCTTTGAGATGATGGAAACAATGTGATGCATTTTTAGGATCAACAATAAAACTTTGTGTCTCCACTGGTAAAAAGACAGAAAACACAAATGCTGGAGGTTTAAATGGTAAAACCCTGGAGGTTTTTCTGGGTGTGAATTGACTCTGAGATATTGACTGGTTACTGGGAGAGTGAAAGAGACCTTAGGGGGCCACTTTTAATCCACGCTGACCTCCTCTTATCACGCACAGCCAAGGTCAAGAGTCTAATGAGGACAGGACGCCATTAGAGCAATTAGATGGAGCTACCTTGTTTCTGGGGCATGCAGAGCCACGAGAGGAGGAGGAGGAGGGAGAGGAGAGGAGGAAGGAAGCTACAGGAGGAGACAGAGGGATGATCTGCTCCAGAGATGCATCCCTTCAACGCTTCACAAACAGGAAGTGTGTCACGGTGCTGCAACAGTGACACTTGGTGGCAGAAACGCTCCTGACAGACGAGTCGCTGGAGGCTGCATCAGATAAATCACTGCTCTGGCTCCACGAGGCTTTAAAAAAATGAAAATGACATTTTTCTTAATAATTGTACAATAAATTCTTTAAACTGACTTAAATTGTAAGATTCTTCATGGTGTTTGATTTATATTTCAAGCATAAATTAAGAAAAATGAATGCTTCCAACTTGTCAAATGAGATCATTTCATTGGATCATCTTTGATATTTTTCATTATAATCCAGCATGTGCTTTATATATATATATACACATATTTAAGCCATTATATCTGGAGAAGAGCAAACAGAAAATGATAATATTAAGAAGAAATAAGCTGATCAGGGAAAACTCCTGCTTCCTAAAATCAAAACCCCTCTGAGAACAAAAGCACGATCTCCAAGTTAATGAGTTAAAACCAGCTAATGACTTTATGTGTTTCTGTCTGAAACGTGCCTCATAACAATTTGATTATACTGCAGCCACTGATAATTACTGTATTAAAAATATAAATGCTGCTCATATTTCTAAGATTTGATCTTTAAGAAGTCAATCTGGCCAACATGCTGCCTGTTTCTGCAGCTCCTGACTGTCTGACACCAAAGCTGCACACAGAGCTGTCCTGGGGGGGGGGGGAAATAAGCTGGAACCGGCTAGAAGACAGTCATTTTCACCTGGAGGTAAATCTATGATGACGGGGCGAGGAGCCCCTATAATCCCAGGCTCCCTGCAGAGGAAGTCGATCCTCCGAGCGCCACTTTGATGGAAAACTGGATTACTGACACATAATGCATGAAATGTTCTTGAAGTGACCGAAGCTCCACGGCGCCAGAGCTCCTCTTTTATTTGTGTTTAATTAATTCTGGTGCTTTTATGTGAATATTTTAAAAAATTAAGTAACAACATCGACTTGCTTCCTGTGTGATCGTGCACATTTGCATTGCTGTCGCTGTGAATTTGCGGCCTGATGGATTCACTAAAGGATTATTAATTAATTGTCAGCGTGTTTACGTTGATGAACTTTGTATCGATCCGTTTTTTAGACGCTCCGGCTTCCTGCAGCTGTCAGACCGCTGTGACCGGAGGCCGTAATCTTTTCTGACAGGACTGGATGTTTGTTGTTGAGGTGAAGCATCACTTCAGAGGACACGCGGCTCTGAACAGGCCCCTCCTCCCCCCCCTCGGAGGGATGAACCAGTCTCTCTCAGGGTACTGGAGGAGAAAACGATGTTTGCGGTCTGTTATTATGGACAAACTCCTCCACCCTCTCAATAACAAAATGTCAAGGCGATGGAGCACTTTGAGTCGGCAGCTCTTTCCACTGAGGCGTGCCAAGAAGCACTTCAGGAGCCTAACTGACTGCCCCTCCACTGCAACGCCTTGTCCCTCAGAAGCATCAGCCGCCAGCCTTTTGTTCTCCCTTATCCACCCGCCTGCAGTCTGTCATTTACTCATTTCTT
>SSNR01000105.1:1613318-1693214 GCA_006937965.1 Callopanchax toddi | reverse complement strand
GGGGGGGGGGGGGGGGGGGGGGGGGGGGGGTCAGAGAAATATATAAATCACTGAGAAATACAAGCTTCAGGAGATCCTGACTCTAAACGTGAGCTAATTATGAATGAAAGTAAAAAGATATGGATATCAAATTTAGAAAAAGCTCGGAAATAAAACAAATTCATCACAGAGTCTCATAAATGGCTATTTGTTCAAAATTTAAGAAAATGCTTCATCAGAATGCTTTAAATTAGGATCTAAAAACACGTCGCTAGTGGTCAGATTCACATCTAAAGATGTTTTCAGAATTTAGGATGAATTATTTTAAAGAAAGAAAGAAATTAATAAGAGACAAACTTTCATATTTAGTCTTTTTAATGCATTTTTACTTTTTAACTCTGGTTTTGTTTTATTTTCTAACAATATGTCATAAAATTATGGTCTTTCATATTTCTGACTTGTTTTAACTCAAATAAAGGCACTTTACTTTACAACTGTATGAAATGCAGTTCTATTTACACAGCATTCAGGTTTAAACCACTCCTAATTTATTCAGACTGTGTCGTCCAACAGAAAGCTTGTTGTGATATTTTTAATAATAATAATAATAATACGTTTGATTTATATAGCGCTCTACATTCTTTGAACCTCAGAGCGCTTACAGGATTTAAAAGAAAGTTTAAAAAATAAATTAATTTAAAAATCTAAAAAAAAAAAAAAAAAACTAAAAAAGCAATAGATTAAAAAAGATTAAAAGCTTTACTAAAAAGAAATGTTTTTAGTCCTTTTTTTAAAGCTGCCAGCAGACTGGGGGGCCCTCAGAGTCTCAGGAAGGGCGTTCCACAGCCGGGGAGCAGCAGCACAGAAGTTTTTACTTTTTTAAACTATAGAGAACAAGTCGAGAACAAGAGGGGGTGCCAGAACTGTGACTGCTGTCTGGAACTCTTAAATAAAATAACAAATCATCATGGTTCTTTAAAGTGACCTGACAGGTCGCCCTGTAGTCAAATCATTTAGCTAGTAGCTCGTATGAATCACCTTGTTAGTCCTGAAATATTATTTTACGTGTCAAACTTCAACTTTGGAGTTTTTTTATGAATTCAACCAAAGAAATAAAAAGAAACTGTCTGGCCAGTAACAAATGTAACTTTTATTAATGATTATTATTTTGTTTGTAATGTATTAAATTTTGGTTTAAAAGGGAGAAGAGGGAAGATTTGAAAAATGAAACTCTTGAGCGCCGCGCCTGGCGCTGTGAATAACTACAGTCTTGAACGGGAGCGCGCACAAACTTCTCAACTATCCCATAAGGGTTCAACCAAAGGCAGCTGGAGACATGATTCCATAAATAAAAATACATTTTATTAATACAAAAGGAAATATAGTAAAGCAATGCCCCACGACACACACGCAGAGAACGCAGGAGCCGATCCAACAGAGCTAATCTTGCTAGCCGCTATGTTCCAGTCCCTCCCAGCTGCCTGTATCGCTAAAAGCTTTAATCAGTCAGTGTTCTCTGACTCCCGGAGGAGAATTTGAGAAATCTAGGGTGATAGAATCATGTCCCGCCGCCTCTATCACCCTAGATTTCTCAAGTTCGCATCACGGAGTGGAGCTCCGGAGCACCCGGAGGAGCGTGCGCTGCACACCCGCCTTTGATGCCCTGTAAGCGGACTGAGGTCCAGGAAACAGTCGGGGATTTGAGGCCTATCGTCCCGAGACCCATAAACATGGACAGATCGCTGTGCGGTCGCCTATAACAGCACCTTTAGCTCTGTGGAACCCTATAATCCATCAGAGAGGTTTTCAGCTCCATAAACAAGATAACACCAGTTTGATGAGAAAAACCACAAATTCAGACGAAGGAAGTCCGCCATTGACCAGCAACACAACACAACGGTGTAATACTGCCACCTACTGGATATACATTTATTATTACTTTTTTAGCTTCCAGAACGCACAAACAGCGTCAGTTGACGTCACATCCGTAGGACAGAGCGGGAAATTCGTTCCCAAATTCAGGGGCGGTTCTAGGGGGGGGGGGGGGCCAGGCCTCCCTGACAACAAGCTTGGCCCCCCTGTGGCCCCTGCTAAGTGCTGAGTTTTTTAGATTGTGCCCCTGTAAAAAAGCAGCTGGACCCAGCCTGGCCCCCCCTCTAATGTTGGTCTAGAACCGCCACTGCCCAAATTGCAGAACATTTTACAGCTCACAGCCTGTTCAAGATAATGGAATGATACATTGGTGGCCTCATTCTTTTTGATTTAAAATGCTTCATCACTTAAAACTGAGCATGCATGATTATTTTTATTTAAAATCTTCCCTCTTGTCCCTTAAATGATTCAAACAGGTCAGAAGTTAGTGGCTTAAAAGAAAATACATTTTTTCTGAAAATCACCAAGTAAAATGAAATGAAAACAAGAAGAGAAAAAACCAGAGACCTGATTCTATTTTACTGTTTGGGATTAAAGGACCTGAAACACTCCTGGTTTCTTCAAGATGTTTGGATAAATTAATGGATCCTTTTACAAATATATGTTTTTTAAAGACAAACCAACACAAAAAATTAAACTCATCATTTTTCTGGAGCCCATTTTTATCCTAGTATCAGTTTTTTTAAATGACTCTTTAAAGACATTTCTAAACAAACTTTGAATATTTTACATCTGATTTTAAACTAAAAGAAAAACTTACACCTGGATTAAAGTTTGAGTTTGTTTTCTGCTCAACCAGAGCCATAAATCTGCAGCATGTCTGTGATTTAAACTGAAATTAATCTCGGAACAAGATGAAAACTATTTAAATGCCCTCCATCTTTAAATGATATAATGTTGGTAGCTTTAAAAGCAGAGCTCGTTAGTAATAAATACAATTCATTTCCTGTTTGGTTGTTTAGCAGACGGCACGTTTAAATGCCTGGAGATAATCTGTTAGTCTCTCATAAATCTGAGAGTTTGGGTGATAAATCCGAGGCTTTGATGACCAGGAGGACACTTAATGATTTTAACATAAATATCCGACTCCCTGAACCTCAACACTTTCTAATTATATTAAGATTAATTGCCTGGGGTCTGAGGGACTGGTTACTGGTGTTAGAGTATTACCGCACAGCAAACCTTTTTCCACGGGCCGCGGACTGTGAGGGAAAGCCAGTTAATTAGTCCTGTGGTTAGGTGTGATAAAGTGAAGAGGAACAGGACCGGGCCACAGCAGAGCAGGGATTCTGAGGTCACCTGCTCCTGGACCACCGACAGCCTCGGCCCCGTATCACACCGGGACACATGCTGCTCCTCTGTCCTCCAGGAGACATCTCCCCACACAGAAGAGCCGCAGCCCCGGCTAATCTCCTACCTGTCCGATTGATTTAGCTGGAGGTCCGTTTCCCTGGCAGCTCCTTCAATATGTATCTGCACAGCTCAAAGATCTAATGTCTGTCGTAAAGTTAAGCATCGGCAAACCACATGGAGATATTTAATGAGGCCTCTGTGCTGATTTCACGCTCCATATCTGTCCTTTTCATTTTTCACCTTTTTCTACGCTCCTTGGTCTCCTCCTCTATCCCTCAACGGCATTTAAAGCTCTTACCATCAATCAGCTCTAAGCTCCTGCGGATTGAGACGGTGTCACGCTGGGCTGCAAGTTACCAGATAGGACCAGTGTGTCCCCGCCTTACCCGTACACTTTCCAGTTTGACACCCCCGATATTTACTTGCCGTGGAGAAAATTGAAAAATACACTAGAGTTTAAAGTGGGCACACGAGAGTCAAACTCTGGACTCTGAACCATGTTTTATATCAGAACTCGAAGTCAAAACAGTTGTTTCTGTCCTTGGTGATTGCATTCACTGATCCAGTCGACGAGAAAATGTTTCATCAAAGTCAGTCAGCTGGTGTGAAGAGATGCTGTCATAAAGCATTGTTTCTACAGGAGTGGGAGGGAAAATGGATTTTAGTTGTTTAGTTGCAGCAACTGGATGAAAATGTAACAGTAGGAAAAAACATCAAAACTGCATGAAAGTTAAAATTATGGCTCGACTTTTTATTAAAGGGATACTCCACCAAAAAGTGATTTTTTTTTTTTTGTCTGTTGCCATATTCCTCATTTAGATCAGTGGGCAAAAACAATTAGTAACCAGCCCCCAGCTGTTATCCTGATCCAGCAGTACTCCTTTAGCTTTAGCTTAGCGTAAAACACTAAGTGAATGGTAACAGCTAGCATTGTGAGAAAAAAGTCCTTAAAACTCACTCAGTAGTGATACCAATTCTGCCTAGTGACCTCAGTAAACATATCAACTGTAAGTGAAAATAAAAAGTAACATGAAGGAATTACATATACTATTTTAGACTCGGGACTACTTTATGACAAAGAACAGCTGTAAGCCTCCACTGAGCGAAGCAAGGACATGACGCAGCGGCTCCAAAGACGCCTACGTCCTTAAAAACAAATACTGGCTACTAGGATAAACCTGGTAAGAAGATAATCTGTTATTAATGTGAAGATAATGTGTTATTTTTCTTCGTCTTCGAAGCTTGCAAATTACGTGTAAAAAAAAAATACATGTGAAAAATACTGTAAATAATAAAAAATATGTTGAGACAGAAATGCATGAAATGATTTAATAAAATATTCTTCTCCGTTTCTTTTTTTGTTTGTAAATAAATTAGTGCTGGGCCAATAATGGCGTTAACACAGCGCGTTAATGCGAGACTCTTATCGCGCGATAAAAAAAAATAACGCCGTTAATCTAAATTGGGTTGCTGGGTCTAGACCAGGCATTACCAAATGGCAGACTCCGATCCTGACCTGGACCCAGATCCGGTTCTTTCCGGAGTCCGGACCCGCTTGGTGGTGAAGGAGGCGCGTCTCTTTCACCTGGCTGGAAGGAGGCGCGTCCGATCCTTCACCAGGACTCCCGGTCCAGGGTTTGGGAGACGCGCCTCCTTCACAGAGAGCCGGTTCCCGGTCCAGGACTTTCACCTGGACCCAAGGAGGTGAAAGAGGCACATCCGGGAGCCGTGCACCCGTGCCAACCTCGGCATACGCCCCCTCCTCCTGAACTGGACCGTGTGGTTCGGAGCTTGATTCAGGTTGGAGGAGACACGGCAGACCGCTGAGCGAGTCACGAACCCGTGGCAACAACTTGTTAGAGTTCACGCAGAACTCCAACCAAGTTATCAACCAGGTCTGGACTGGCGTTTCCTGGTGAACCGACAATCTCATCCTCATTAGCTCATTAGCATCATTAGCTCAGTTGGTAGAGTGGCTGGTCTGGCAACCGGAGGGTCATCAGTTCAATCCCCAGCTCTGGCTGGGTTAGATTGTCATTGTGTCCTTGGGCAAGACAATTCACCCAACTTGCCTACTGGTGGTGGTCAGAAGGACTTGGAAGAGCGCTGGTGCATGGCATCCCCGCCTCTGTCAGAGTGTCCAAGAGCAGCTGAGGCTACAACGTAGTTCATCACCACCAGTGTGTAAATGTGAGTGTGAATGGGTGAGTGACTGTTCGTGTTGTACAGCGCTTTGGGGAGTGTTCAGCACTCTAGAAAGCGCTCTATAAATACAGGCCATTTACCATCCGTGCACGCGCCTCTCGTTAATAAAGTGAATGTGGCAGCGCGCGCTGCTCAAACACTTGTTTCTCAGCATAACTGACAGCTGAACATTCATCAAGTCAAACAATATCAACACTAAAACACATTGATCTGTCAGTGACTTTATCAGAAGTTTGTCTTTAGTCTTCAGAGACTTACTGTATATTAATGTTTAAATCCCCTAAAGTGGTTTTATTTAACAAAAACATGATGAAACAGCCCTATAGGATCATGGGAAATAAACAGTAGAGAATTAAAGACATTTGAAGGCAGATTTAATCCATTACAGATAAACTGGATGCTACAATCACTTTTTGACAGCTTACAAAATCAGCTTGAAATTTTTTGATGTGGTAAAAAATACAGTTGATGCTTTAATCAGGTGACCTGTAAACTAAATGTAATCCTTTACTGTCAGGAGATGAGAAGGTTTCTACAGTAAAACTATTAAAACAGAGTGAGCCTCAGAAAACAGCTGTAAAGTTAAAGGAGACAGACCTCTGATTACAGATCAATGTGTTTTAGTGTTAAAATGTTTCATCCTGATAACTTGATCAACCATCAGAGGTTGTTAAAATGAGCTCAGAGCTCATCTGGTCTGGTGGTTCTGGTTTGTGACTCAGGTCTGGGTTTCTGAGGGAAGTTCTGACAGGTTTGGTGTTTCTTGTTAGGTTAGTAACAGCTGATCCAAACAGTGGATCAGCTGTTACTAACCTTAAACTCTAGACTTGAAGTATCACGATTCTTCAGTCTCATGCTCATTCACACCGGTATTATGAACGCTTTGGCAGAATTCAAATGAGCCATTTTAATCTAGATTAATTTCAGAATTAATCAAAAAAAAAAAAAAAGTAATCTATGTCCACCTCTAAAATAAATATTTTTTTATATTACAAAAAAAAAAAAAAAAGCTTAAAAAATGCAAAACTGCTGCTCATCATTAGTGGCTCTTAAAAAAAACTTGCTATTTAAAAACACCTCAGGAAACACTGGACAGAAGTAATTCAATAAAAAAAAATTTAAATCTTCAACATTTTCTTATTATTATTTCTTATTTTCTTACAACTTATTGTTGTGAACATAAGAAAGCTTCTGGTGCACATGAGGCAATCCTCTCAGTAGCCTAGCAAGCTAAAACAGGCTCAAAATTCTACAAAGGATGGCTGCAGAACAAAAAATATCTGGAAACACAAATAAGGTTTCTCTTTTTATAAAAGAAAAAACTAAAAACTAATTTATTATATAAAAAATCTGATGAATGTTTTAAAAGAATTTAATGCGATCCTAAAATGTTTTTTGTGCTCCCAAAAAAAACAAAATCTAACAAGTTTCTTGTTTCTCTTCTCTGCATAGTCACCTTTAATCTTAGGAACTCCTTAATGACTAAAGTTGTTCTTCACAAAAAACATAAAACATTTACTCTCCAGGATTTCAAATACTTGGTTTCAAATATCTAGTCTGCTCAGATTTTGCTTAATAAAATTTTCGCTGAACTTTATTGTGTATTTGGTTTTAATTCTGCCTAAAAAGTAGATAAAGTTGGACCAACTGAACATATCTTCTCAGTTTGTTTAATTTTCTTTAATGCTAACCTCCTCTCCTGACCTCATTCAGGTCTCTTATTTTATTTAAGCTCCTCAAATAAAAGATCAATATGAGAAACATGAGGATAAATCAGACAGAAATTCCAAACTTTAAAATTTTTCCTCATAGTTTGCAGCAGCATCAAAGTCTTTGCAGCATGTTCATGTTGTGTCACTTACATAACGCTCTTCATTCAGAGTTTTAGAGAATCATCTGAGATGCTGGAGGCACAAAGATATTCAGGTCGTGGGAGGGGAAAAGATGCAAGAAAGCATAAATCAGCATGTTTTAAAGCCCCTGGAGGTCCACCTCTGTCCTCTTCACCCTTTGTCCCTTCCTCCTCCCTGAACTGAAGCTTTTACTGGAGAACATGAACTTTGTTTCTAAGCTGCTCTACGAAGCCCCGTTTGCCCTTATGGGCTAAAAGCATTTTGTATAAATTCATAATAATAAAGCTCACTTTATTATTCCTTCAAATCGATTTTAAAAACATTACTAGAAGTTCGAGAATTTGAAGTTCAGAAACTTCATGCATTTTGTTTAAGTACAAATAGAAATTAGGAAATTACTCAAATATTATCAAAAGCTGAAAGGATTTTTAAAAAGTTGAATTATTTGCATTTTAAAGCAACGCCTATTCATTATTTGAAATACTCTTTCTGCTGCTTATGTTAGCCACAATCTCACAGGTAGCAACTGGTTGGAGACAAATTACCAAATATGCAGATTTGAGAATGATTTGTGCACAAAATTACAAAAAAAAAATTCACATTTTCTCATAGAAAACAGACACAGAGCGCCTGAATTATGTCTCAGTCTGAGAAGTTCCCTATTTTGTTTGCAGGTTAGTTGGCAGTCCTGAAGTTGTCCAACATTTTCTGACTGAGAAACTAAATTAGAGAAGTCTGTGATAACTGGTGACCATTAAGAATGAAAAAACTGATGTTTGAAATTTAAGAACAAATTCTAAATTCCAGCCATGCAACAGTGAGAGCAAGGCTCTGTAACTCGTGGGCAAACCGAGAACCGAGAGTTACTATAAAACCATGACCCAGTGTTATGATAACACTCCAAAAGCCACCACCTTCCAGACTGACCAGAATTTTCTCTCTACAATTTTTAAAGTCCCGTCCTGAAAGGAAAACACGGTAAAGCCAGGTTCACACGGCAACATAATTATGTCAATTTGACCCGTTTCTCTCCTTCCTCTGATTACCGTAATGTCTCTAAAGAGGATGTCATCAGATATGCCTGTCCTGTAGGGTGTGTTTAGAGTGGTCTGGTCTACTTGGAAGGTCTTCAGGACTGCTCCAATCACAAATTGGGGAAGTCCAACATGTTGGATTGTCTTGGTCTGATATCCTAACATGTGTGGTGTCCCCGGAGGACAAAAGAGCATGCAGCCCGTTGCTTTGTCTCGCCTTCTTCTGCTTATCCGGGTCTGGGTCGTGAGGGCAGCATCCCTACTAGGGAATCCCAGACCTTCCTCTTCCCAGCCAGCTCTTCTGGTAGGACCCCACGGCGTTCCCGGGCCAGATTGGAGATATATTTTCTCCAACGTGTCCTGGGTCGACCCGGGGGCCTCCTGCCAGCAGGACGTACCCAAAACACCTCTCGAGGGAAGCGTCCTGACCAGATGCCCGAACCACCTAAACTGGCTCCTCTTGATATGGAGGAGCAGCGGCTCTACTCTGAGTCTCTCCCGGATGTCCGAGTTCCTCACCCTATCCCTAAGGCTGAGCCCAGCTACCCTAAAGAAAAAAATCTTTTCGGCCGCTTGTATCTGCAATTTCGTTCTTTCGGTCATTATCCAAAGCTCATGACCATAGGTGAGGATTGGGAGGTAGATTGACCGGTAAATCGAGAGCCTTGCTTTCTGGTTCAGCTCTCTCTTCACCACGACTGATCGGTTCAGCGTCCATCACCGCAGACGCCTGTCGATCTCCTGCTCCCTCCTTCCTTCACTCCTGAACAAGACCCTGATACTTAAACTCCTCCACCTGGAGTAGGACCTCTCTCCCAACCCAGAGTTGGAAAGCCACCCTTTTTCAGTCGAGGACCATGGCCTCAGATTTGGAGGTGCTGATCCTCATCCCAGCCGCTTCGCACTCGGCTGCGAACCTCCCCAGCAAGAGCTGAAGGTCAGAGCCTGATGAAGCTAGGAGGACCACATCATCCGCAAAAAGCAGAGACGCGATTCTCCTGTCACCAAACTCAACACCCTCCACACCACGGCTGCGCCTAGAAATCCTGTCCATAAAGGTTCTGAACAGGACCGGTGACAAAGGGCAGCCCTGGCGGAGTCCAACCCTCACTGGGAACAGGTCCGACTTACTGCCGGCTATGAGGACCAGACTCACACTCCTCTGGTACAGGGACTGAATGGCCCTTAACAAAAGACCATCCACCCCGTACTCCTGGAGCGCCCCACACAGGGTGCCCCTGGGGACACGGTCATAAGCCTTCTCCAAATCCACAAAACACATGTGGATTGGTTGGGCAAACTCCCATGACCCCTCCATCACCCTGGCAAGGGTAAAGAGCTGGTCCACAGTTCCACAACCAGGACGAAAACCACATTGCTCCTCTTCTATCCGAGGTTCAACCATAGACCGGACCCTCCTCTCCAGTACCCTGGAGTAGACCTTCCCAGGGAGGCTGAGGAGTGTGATCCCCCTATACAGGCAGCGCAGAATTATTAGGCAAATGAGTATTTTGACCACATCGTCCTCTTTATGCATGTTGTCTTACTCCAAGCTGTATAGGCTCGAAAGCCTACTACCAAATGTGCATCTCTGTAATGAGAAGGGGTGTGGTCTAATGACATCAACACCCTATATCAGGTGTGCATAATTATTAGGCAACTTCCTTTCCTTTGGCAAAATGGGTCAAAAGAAGGACTTGACAGGCTCAGAAAAGTCAAAAATAGTGAGATATCTTGCAGAGGGATGCAGTACACTTAAAATTGCAAAGCTTCTGAAGCGTGATCATCGAACAAATCAAGCGTTTCATTCAAAATAGTCAACAGGGTCGCAAGAAGCGTGTGGAAAAACCAAGGAGCAAAATAACTGCCCATGAACTGAGAAGAGTCCAGCGTGCAGCTGCCAAGATGCCACTTGCCACCAGTTTGGCCATATTTCAGAGCTGCAACATCACTGGAGTGCCCAAAAGCACAAGGTGTGCAATACTCAGAGACATGGCCAAGGTAAGAAAGGCTGAAAGACGGCCACCACTGAACAAGACACACAAGCTGAAACGTCAGGACTGGGCCAAGAAATATCTCCAGACTGATTTTTCTAAGGTTTTATGGACTGATGAAATGAGAGTGAGTCTTGATGGGCCAGATGGATGGGCCCGTGGCTGGATTGGTAAAGGGCAGAGAGCTAGCACGCCAGCAAGGTGGAGGTGGAGTACTCGTTTGGGCTGGTATCATCAAAGATGAGCTTGTGGGGCCTTTTCGGGTTGAGGATGGAGTCGAGCTCAACTCCCAGTCCTACTGCCAGTTTCTGGAAGACACCTTCTTCAAGCAGTGGTACAGGAAGAAGTCTGCATCCTTCAAGAAAAACATGATTTTCATGCAGGACAATGCTCCACAGCGTGGCTGGCGAGAAAGGGTATAAAAGAAGGAAAACTAATGACATGGCCTCCTTGTTCACCTGATCTGAACCCCATTGAGAACCTGTGGTCCATCATCAAATGTGAGATTTACAAAGAGGGAAACCAGTACACCTCTCTGAACAGTGTCTGGGAGGCTGTGGTTGCTGCTGCACGCAATGTTGATGGTGAACAGATCAAAACACTGACAGAATCCATGGATGGCAGGCTTTGGAGTGTCCTTGCAAAGAAAGGTGGCTATATTGGTCACTGATTTGTTTTTGTTTTGTTTTTGAATGTCAGAAATGTATATTTCTGAATGTGGAGATGTTACATTGGTTTCACTGGTAAAAATAAATCATTGAAATGGGTATATATTTGTTTTTGTTAAGTTGCCTAATAATTATGCACACCTGATATAGGGTGTTGATGTCATTAGACCACACCCCTTCT
Source organism: Callopanchax toddi (assembly GCA_006937965.1). Taxonomy (NCBI): domain Eukaryota; kingdom Metazoa; phylum Chordata; class Actinopteri; order Cyprinodontiformes; family Nothobranchiidae; genus Callopanchax; species Callopanchax toddi. Next base: position 1,682,015 of record SSNR01000105.1, on the reverse strand, counting down.
CATTACAGAGATGCACGTCACCTGATATGCTTAATTGGTAGTAGGCTTTGAGCCTATACAGCTTGGAGTAAGAAAACATGCATCAAGAGGATGATGTGGTCAAAATACTCATTTGCCTAATAATTCTGCACTCCCTGTACTTGGAACACACCCTCTGGTCCCCCTTCTTAAAAAATGGGAACCACCACCCCGGTCTGCCACTCAACAGGAACTGTTTTTTAATTTTATTTTAACCAGTCTAAGGGGGTCAAATTGACCCCAAATCAAGAGAAAACACCATAGGTTTTTATTTCTGTGCCCAACAGGCTGATCAGTGATGGTCCAACATTCTCATCCTTCACCTGAGTCCTCATTTCCGTCAGGAGCGTAATAAACCAGAGCCACGTTTCTGCCTCCCAAGCTGGGAAGCACTTCGTGTCTTCAGGTATGTTTGGTCTTTTCCCCCCCTCAACAACCTGTGATTACCCCCCCCCCCTCCCCCCAGCTTCTGATTATTTTCATATAAAAACAGATTCTAGTCTAAAAATACTCTGACACATTTTTTTTAATTAAATAACAACTTTAGACCTTTTTATTGCTCTTTTTTACGTGCGTGTGTTTTTGAAAAAGGCCCTTTTGAATGATTACATATACTTTATACATCTCGAGTGTATGATGACAGGCTGTGGTTTCTGTTTACCTGTTGTTGACTTCTGCTGGACTCACCAGACTAAACCAGCTCCAGCTGAGAAGATAACCCAGTTATATGTCATTTTTTGAAAAAAGTCTGGATAAAAGCTATAAATGATGAGAGTTTAAATAATGTTTATCATTTAAGCTGCTTCATTTTGATGTTTGATCATTTATCAGGTTTTGTTTGCTTAAAATTAGATGTTCTCGTCAGGTGTAATAAAAAGTTTTAAACCTGTTATCATCATCTGGATACTTGAACATTTAACCTCCAATCAGAACCTTAATGCATGTTTCATGTCATTCATAGTTGAGTAAAAGTACCTTTTATTTTGGCTCTTTGACCTTTATAATCTGAACTAAACCTCCAACTTTGACAGAATCTGAAACAAAAGCTTCCTGAGCCTCTGCAGACCTCGTCGTCCCGACACAATTATCAGGTTGGACCCAAATCCAGAACGCTTCCACTTTGGGAAAAGGCTCCAGGAATTGTCTCCAATAGGTAAAAGCATCTCAGCGTGTTTGTCATTGATTTGGCAAAAGTTTTCCAGGGCAAACCGAGTGGAAGTAATCAGCCCCCCGCTTGTCTCCACGCAACATGTAACCACTGATTGCTCCTGTTGATCTGCAGCTATTTTCAGTCTCTGGTGATGCAGCTTCCTCTTGTGCACATCTGTGATGCACCGTCATATTGGTCTAATCTGAGGCCTGAGGATGGCCGGTCCATCCATTCATGGCTGCTCAGTATCTTTTATGAGGATCTAAGTGCTCAATCCTCACGATCAGGGAGTTTTATTCTTGTTTACTTGTTGTTTTCAGGGTTGCCTGGTGTGTTTATTATTAGCAGTCCTGGCATCTCGGGACCTGCGCCAAATAAGCATTTAGCCTGTTTAATCAAGTATAAATTGTAGAGTTTGTCCTCCTGTAGCAGCATGCATCACTTCCTCTTTTTCCCCCATAAAAACACAACCCACAATCAACGGGACGAATCTAAACACTTCCTGCAGCTACTTTACCCACAAAGGGTCTGGTGGTTAAAGTCTGCATTCGATACAGCTAAAAAGCTGTAAATAGACACAGTTAAAGGCTGTCTGCAGCAGAAACTGATCACTTGTGCACATCATGTCCAGGTGCACCTTTAACCTCCTGAACTTTGCTGCACCGTTTTATTTTATTTAGTTTAGAGCTACCGCTCCCAACTGTGGAAACTTTCATTTTTTAAATGCAATTAGTATTTTAGTTATTTAGCCTTTTTTTTTTTTTTTTGAACTACCTCTTGTTCAAAAACACATTTTTTTTTGGTTTATTGATGAAGTCCTACTATACCAAATAGCTGTGAGAAGTTTAAAACACACCTTAACCATAACGATTAATTGTGCAGCCCTACTGGGCATTGGGCATTTTCCCAGTGATGGTAATTTTGGGCTGGTCCGGACCAGGACGGATCGCTTTAATCTGCTAGAGAATTACAATAAAAGCAGCTGACAGAATTAAACCTACGACCACATGATTTATTATGAGTGTTTTTGCTCATTTCTCGGTCCCTATTACTTTTTTTCCCCTACAGGTGGTTCAGAATGCCTGGACCAGACTTCTGACCAAGTCACACCCATATCACCCCAATACTTCTCCAACTCCACTACCGTTAACTCCAAAGTCCAGTTCAAAATCCTGGTCCTGGTCTAACGGGCCCTACATGGACCAGCACCAGCCTACATCAGAGACCTCCTACACTCTTATTCCTCCTGCAGGTCCCCGAGATAAATTTCTTGCTCCGATGCTTCCTATTTCATTTGTTCCCCTAGAAAAAAGTATCTGTAAATGTGTAAAGATTTTGTTGTTATTGTCCAGTCTGAACTTGTAAAGCACCTTGTGATCCTCCATATCTAGAAAGGCGCTATATAAATAAAATTCTTCTTTAGTCACGCACTCGTAAAACTGGAAACGTTCGTCACAAAACAATACATGGCTAGAACCCAGAACCAAACTGTTAGATCTGCCCCATGGACTATTAGTTCCACGTGCATCAAACAAAAGCTGTGATTAATTGGTTTTTTTCTAATTGATTAATTAAGATTCACGCTTTCAAATTTCCACCCCTAAAACATGATGTTTAGGTTTTGTTTTCATCATCTTTGTTTCTTGTTTTGTCAGCAGAAAATCTCATGAACCATTGGAGGGACGTTAATCACTGGATCTACAGCTGATTAACATCTGGAGTCACCCTAATTCAAAATGGCCGCCACAGCTTATTAAAGTGATAATATGCAACTTTTTCATATTTTTAAATCTTCTCCTTGAGCCAGTCTGTGCTAATATGACCCTTTACAGAGTTAATGAAAAGTCACTTAGCCCCATCTGGTGATTAGATCCGGAATACCACGATTGCAAGATCTCCGTCGCCGTCACGGTACCCAGGAAGTCACGTGTCTCACGAGGGTTAGGCTAACCCAATGTGGCTAGCTGTTATGCTAGCGCTGGGGTGTTTTTAGCTCATGATTCCTGATTTTTTCCCATCTCTCCCTGCTTGAACACAGCTGATTTCTTTGAAGGAGTTCAACAGGTAGATTTAGGCGTTTAAAAGCTGAAACGATCTGGTAACTTCTTTAATGCAGTGATTTAAAACGGACACCAGAGGGAGCCCAACAAGCAAAACTGCATATTATCACTTTAAGATAACTGAACACACACACACACACACAAAAAACCTCTTAATAAGTGAGATCATGAACGTTTTTTAAATTAAACCAAAACTCCATCGTTTCTTCACATGAAACGATCTTAGCCTAAAACTGTTTGAAGTGTTTTTTATAAACAGATTTTTTTTTTCACACTATAACTCGTTTTAAAGAGTTCAAACTCAGTTTTCAGTTTGCCGCTGCGCCGTTTCTTACTGTGGACCAGACTTCACCACTCTGATGCCTGCAGCTGCTTGTATTGATGCTTTGCAACAACAGTCACATCATCAACTTTTATCTTTGCAATAATTCAGCCTTTGTGGTCCAGCTTTGACACACACACACACACACACACACAGCTCTGTTTGCTCTCTTGTTAATGCGTTCAGTAGCAGAAGAATTCTAACCCTGTTGTTTTCAGACATTTAAATCAGAACAGAAAACCCTCCAGTATTTTCTCCTCACACGGATAATAAACCTTCATGTATTTGCTGCCTCTGCTGGTTCGTCCTGCTTTAATAAGCAGAGCTCTCCGTTTGGGTGCCCTAAGCACAAATGGTTTGTGGGGTGAAATCAGGGCTGCACAATATTAGGGAAATATAATATCCTGATATTTTTTGGGCTACTTCGCAATACATTATATCTCGCAAAATTTTAAATAACCTCCAAAAACAAATGTTTTTGAGATATAGTGCATTAAAAAGGCACTGGTGCACTTGTTTACATCAACCGTTCAATTATTTTAACAACTCTAACCATCAGGTGCAGAGAAGGTTTCATACATGACAGACTGTTAATCAAGTCTCTGCTCTGGTACTACTAGACTCTTGTCCAAATTACTTTTTCCCCAAAATCAGTTTTAATTTGTCTAAACTCCACATTTTTGTTCTAACCACATTTATGAACCTAAAAAGTGAATAATTCTAAAGTTGATGACAAATAATTCAACAAATCAAAGCCACAGGATTCAAGATCTAATGATTTATTTAACTTAAATAAAATAAAACAAAGTTCTGTGGTTCAGCTGAACACTGAGTGTTTTTAAAAAAAGGTATTTCAAAAGTATTATCTTTTTAAAAAACAAAATATTACCATATTGACCTGAACATCGGACGACCCCGATCATAAGACGACCCCCCTTTTCAAGACTGATCTTCAGGAAAAAAGACTAAATTCACTTTTTATAGAAAATATTTGTATTGAAATTTTGAGAAAATCATTTAAATAATACCTTAATTACAGACTGCTTGAGTATTTGCTTATTAATCAGGGGTTAAACTCTTCGTGGCAACATATTTCAGTCAATTGGAAAAAACAAAGTTCAGTTAAATCTCTCTCTTTTGCGCTGTCTCTGGACTCAGTCTCCCTCCCTCCCTCTCCTTTTCTCTCTCTCACTCTGCGTTTGTGTGTCTATGTGTGTTTGGGGGGAGCAAATAAAGATACCCGAGACGGACGAGGTTCTGAGGAAGAATGCGTGCGTGAATCAAGCGAGCGACGCGAGCCCTCACCTGTACATGCACCTGCACTGCGTCTGGAAGTGGACCTGTAACTTTGAGCTGGACCGGACCGCCGGGACCGCTCGCGGTCTGAGCCGCTTCCTGCTGCTGCCGCTTTGACTTGCTTAGACGGCAAGTTCGGCGGTGCACTGCGCGACGTTTAGCTCGACGCAGCTCCCACTGAGCAACAAACACACTTGAATGTGTTTGGATGCAGCGCTCAGTTTCCACTATCAACACTCATTATTCATCAATCATTTGAAACAGATCAATGGGTTCGTGGTCCTTGCTTTACACCTTTTTACTTTAAACATTTAGTTATTATGACTACTATAATTTGAATTTTTCACAAGCCTGAATATTTGGTGTGATGCGGAGCTACAGTGCTGGTAATAAGAGTTCACCTGTCTTAGTTTGGATTTCTCAGTTGATTTTTGTTTTTCTGTTTTCAATACTTTTCACATGCAGAATCACAGGAGACACAAACTGAACAAGCTGATCTAAAAAAGAGATTAATTAACCTGCTGTTTCAGGGTTGGTATAAAACCCAGGAGCAGGAGTAGAGTCAGGTAAACTGAAGTTAAACAAGAACTTAAAAACAGAGAGGAACCAGAATAATGAAGTGAGGAGTTTTTATAGAGAAGGTGATCAGGAAAACGAGGAGCAGGTGGTTTGATTACTGACTGAAAACACCTGGAGGAGGAACAGAGGAAAACTCAGGGAACAAACAGGTCAAAACTAAAGTTTAAGTCAGAGTTTTTATATTTACAATAAAGAGATAATTGTATACATACATTTTATTTTAAAAATTGTGATTTTAAAAAATGAAGCCTCTATGAAACGACATGAGAACAGATTAGCTGAATGACTCAAAGTTGGTTTAGCAGCTCGTGATTAGGGATGCACCGATCCACGTTTTTCACTTCTGATCCGATCCTAATACTTGAATTTGGATATCTGCCGATACCAGATATTTATTTGCTATAATATCTAATATATATCTAATGCTGCTGCAAGAAGACCTGGCCTGCATGCATATACACTAGTGATGGGATTTATGGCTCTCACACATTGCTGTCTTGCTTTCAGGCGTTTCAACCATTAAATAGTTCCACACCGCGAACATGTTGTGTGGAAAAGTTCAGCGCTGCTCAACCTGCTAGCTGCAGCGGAGTCCTGAAAGGAGGCGTGTCATCTCCGTCTGTGGCTGTGTCCGAATTCAGGGGTCGGATGCTCATGAGGACGTGGACTTGCTGGTCTACCTAGGCTGGGTCCTTGCTCGACCGCTAAGACCGGAAATAAACGGCTCTGAATTCAGACCTCATACTTATCCCCGCCCCTCAGTCCAGTCGCTTAGCAACCGTGACAGCGCCGACAGACAGGCTGAAGCTAATAAAAAGGATCTAAAGAAACACTTTAAGCTCTTTTATGGTGACTTATTTCCTAAATTTCTATTTAAAACATTCAAGCTAGCTTACATTGATTTCTTGTCTTAAATTACATGAAAAACAAAACATTCAACCTCTTTTGTGGAGATTTTTATTATTAAACTTCATATAAAGATAAGCAAACAATTCCTAAACACAAACTTTTGTATAATCTTTTGAAAAAACTGACATTTAAAACTGGACTGCTCTCTGGTTTTTTCTGCTACTGCTGCAGAATTGATGGATCAGTAAAATCCAACGGCCGGCACGCAAAGCATCCTGGGATAGCCTTGGCCAGCGAGGATACACCAGACTCATCCTCAAAACTGGGGTGGAGCGAGGACGCATTTGAGGACGCATGAATGAGCATCCTTTGAATTCGGACAGCACTCGTCGCGGCGCTGTGACGTCATCGGCCTCGAAATGCGTCCTCATGAGCGTCCTACCCCTGAATTCAGACACAGCCTGTGTCTCTCTGGGTCACAGACACGTCACCTAGCCCAGGATCACTTGTAGTCATTTCAGCAGACAGCTCTGGATCGGACATTTCTCCAGGTTGGATCGGAAATTTCCGATCCGTGAATTAAGTTGTGATCGGAACCCGATCCTGATCGGATCGGCTCCATCCCTACAATTTACTCCATAACTTCTTCTCCTGAATCCAAAACATCACAGAATAATGCAGAGATATTTATTTGGACCAAATTTAGTCCAATCTGGATCTTCCTGAACAGACAGACAGGCTGCGCTGAATAATTATGACGTTGTAAACCTGTGGATGAGATTCAGTTAAGGTGGAAAATCCTTCTAGTGTCACAGAACTCATCTGTATTGTTGGCAGCTGCTTTCTTTCCTGTGTTGCGTTTTGATTCGATACCTTAAGGCTTTTAGGAAACCTCCTCTGACTTTGATCAAGCAGAGCCGGCATTAGCCTGCGTTAGCTCCCCTTAGCATCAAGAAAAACACAGAACGGTCTCTTTTTTTTTAACAATTGAAGGAATTGTAGACTGTTCTTTGTTTGGATTTGTTTCCTTCAACTCATCAGCTCCACAACCTCCAGCTTAGCTGTCATGTTTGGAGCCAGAAGGTTTGATCTCCGGTTTTAGCGCTGAGATTTATTCCCTTTGAAGAGCGAGAGCTAAGATCCAAAGTTACAAAACAGAGATTTGAGATGGATTTATGTCCGTGTTTAATGCCAAGCTCTGGTAAAACAGATGAACAACAGTTTATAGATTATTATAGGGAACTATCACAAATGTTGAAGGAAGTTTCAATGTTTTTTAAATCCTGAAATCAGGTTTGAACCTTTGAAACTTTTTAAATCCAGTTTAGGAACAAATCTGATTTTAAAAAGCTAAACAAATCACACATTTGTATAATTTTATTCAATAAAATCCAGTATAATTAACTGGTTTACTGTACCTGTCAGTGGTTATGAATCTAAATGGTAAATCTGTGAATCTAACAGACTTAAAACAACTGAAGTGAAGTTTATATTTTTTGTAAAACTGATTAAAAAATTCATTAAATAGTAAATATATTTTATGCTACTCAGATTATTGGATACTTTAAATCTGATTTGGACCTTGTTATTTCACCATAACGGTCTTTTGTTTTAAATGCTTTTTATTGATTATTGATTAAAATTTTAATGAGAAGGGAAAAAAGCTCTTTGAAGAAAATGAAGTGATCATTTCTAAAATCTATTCCTGCTTTACTCCTGATATTCCAATTGAAGCTTTATTTCTACACTTGAATTACATTTTCTTTTTTCTTTTTTTTTTTTTTTTGCTTATTGCGATACTGGTTCTGTTTTAGTGTCCCACTCAAAAGAGGCTCAATCAGCTCAATAAAGACACATCACAGAAAACTAAAGGACATCCAGGTGATCAGCACAAATGAAAATGAATCAGATGATCAAAGTAGTTCAGAGCAGCAGAGTCAATAACAGAAACCAGAAATCAGAACATTTACATCCAGATCTCTGAGAGTCTAAAATGTTTAAAGTCTGTTAAACTCAGTCACTGAGACCAGGTCCTTCAGATTCAGCTGCTTTTGGAGCCGATTCCATCCATAAGGAGCAGAAGATCTGAAGGATTTTTCCAAACTCTGTATGCACACTGCAGTCCGTGCTTCCAGACACGCCCCCTCCCCCCGGACAGAGGCCACGCCGCTCACGCCGGTGACTGCACCTGCTCTGGGTCTGGATGTAAACCAGTCTGGACTAGCCATCGGGCATTTTCCCGGTACTGAGATTTACTTCCTGTTTTGGATCAAAGCCCCCATATTGATTCAAAGAATCCTTCTTGACAGCTTGTGACAACCCAGCTGATTGATTCCATGTGTCCTGATTTAATAAACTCGACAGTGAGTCTCTTGGTTTGTTTGTTTCTTTTGTTTTATTACCAATGTGCCGTCGTTGCTGATTTTTCCTTTTCAAAATCGCCTTTGAGCTAAAGGCTAAGGCTAGCTGTTCTAAGTCCTGATGACTGATTTTATTCATTAAACAGCAACATGTCTTTGTTATTGTTGTGGCCGAATGTTAGTGGACCACTTATAGTGTTGATTGAATACTTTGGTTCATGATTCACTCGTTTTGAGGAGTTTTTTTGTTACTTTTCCTTAAAACGCACAGCGCTCTAAGGGAGTTTTGTATGAGTGTCCTAAAATCATAATTTAACTCATTTTACTGGGACATCTCAGTGGATTTGACTTTATTTTGTTGTTAATTCACTTCATTAGTTGAGCTGATTGTCATGACTTGCTTGGTTAGTGTTTGTTGTCTGAATTGTAACATTAATTATCTGACTGTATTAGTTATAGATGGATTTATGTGTTTGTGGTGTCAGTAGAAAGCTAATGGTGAATATTAATTATGTTTCTGACCTTGTGTAGGTCAGGTTGTTTTTGCCCTGAAACTCTTACAACTTCTGTTGTGACCACATCGTGGTTGTTTTTATTTGTATTTGTATCTGATTATATTAATATTATTCTAAGGTCTCCTCATGAAGACTTTATGATTTGTAGAATGTGTAGAATTACACCTAGCTGCACCACATTGTTAGTGAATTGGTGGTAGAGATTTTTATCAGCAAAAATGTCAGTCAGTTGAAACTATTTTGCTTCATTCTCTGCCCTAGTGGTGAGATGTGTTTTTTGCGCATCTGAAAACTGACTCGCAAAAATGCGCCCCACCCCAAAAAATTTCCCCAGCCTCCACTGCTAACCACCACCAACAGTGTGGCTGAAGTATCTTGACCAAAAACACAAGGTGACCAAGCTAAGCAGGATTTGAACCGACGACCCTTCAGTGACAGGACAAACGCCCAAACCTACTGAGCTACTGCCACCTCGATATGGTTGGGATAAGTTTACTGGTATAAGTTTGTTAATTTTGCATGAACCTCTACAGAACTTTGTGATCATGAGTTAGCAGAAACACTTCAACACCAACTAGCCATCAGAAACTAATCTCTGTTTCAAACTGAAGTAGTTTAATTAGGTAAGATATTAATATTTTAAAACTGTTCCACAGAAAGATGCTTTATACCAAACTGTGTTTATCTCACTATTGTCACTTTTTCTCTGTCCATTTCTGTGTTTTCCTTTATTAAATATCTTTTTGGTCTCTTCAGTCTGATTATTAACTATTTCTGTTTCCTGTTTGTTTTGTCGGTTTTCAACCAGTAGACTGAAGACGTTTGTCCCCTGAGGAGCTGATGGTTCTGTCACCTCCGTGGTGATACGGTCCTCTCCCTGCTTCTCGCCTCCTGCCTCACCTTGTTTCTGACACTAGATAAAACCCTGACAGCCCATTACTTCTTATCACACGCTGTCCTGTTTAATCAACGATGTCACACTCGCATCAAAATATCACATAATGAAACCGCAGCGCGTTCTTGATAGTTTTGTCACATCATTAGAACTCTTTGATAACAGTGTTTTGCAGACTTACAGGATTTGTGTTAAATATTAATAGAAATCAGTCTCCTACAACAAATACAGAATAAAGGTTATATTTACTGAACTGCTGATACGACTGCTAACAGGATTTCAAAATGTCAACACTAATGTTTCCTGCAGGATTTGAACTACATTTATGGATTTAAAAGCCACTTTTTGTGGTTTGTGACTGTTTTTGTTATTTATGTTGATCTGGTTTGTTTTTGCTTCCATAATTTCCTGATTAACTTTCAGCCAGTTTAATTTTTCTTTTTGAATTACGATATATTTAGATGTTACTGTTTAGTGGTCTGCCTGAGGAATGAAGCTGCTGCACACTCTGGTTGATGAAATCCCTTCGTGTGTGTGGTTTATAATAATAAATAAGTTTGGTCCGAACGATAGGATTGGACAATCTGGATGTCTGTCTCGCTGAAGTTCCGCACTTCCGCACTGCTTGGATTAATCCGCCCGGGCGCATTTTGCAGCAGAACATCCCAGAAGTGAGAGGAGGACAGAAACAGCCGGCTGTTAGCGCTTCAATTTTAGGAAAAAATACCAGAGTCCCAGAAAGAAAAACACCTTTTCAGCTAGCAGAAAACTAAAAACGTTTGGACGTAGAAAGAGGAAAAACCTGGGGGAACGTTTCTACAGCTGGAGTTTTGCTCCGTATTGTTTCTGAGACAACGAGCGGTGGCGTGTCGGAGGACGCTGGCCTACGGATTTTACCCGACGGGAGGTGTGAGTGCTCTGAGACGTGTTTCTGTAAAATAGCTAGCGATACCTAGCTTGTTTACCAACCTGCTGACTGCAGCTTCAAGGCCAATTCATCCTCCACAAGAAGCAAGAACTTTGTTCTCGCTGGGGGAGCTCCGAGAACAAGAAAAAAAATTTTGTCGGCAGGGATCATTCATACTCCTCGAGAACTCAGCTGTCCTTCAACAATGTGTCAAACAGGTGTGTGTATCAGGTGTGTGTATCAGGTGTGTCTGTAGATTAAAACGATCCATCCTGTAACGCTGGTCCTGGTCTAGCCGCGGACCTGAGGAGGCATATGGGTCTGGATTGACCAACGCCAACCCCTCACAGTACCGATCCAGACCCGCAGGTCCGTCCGCGCACAGCAGACATTTAACTTCTGCGCCGGAGAAAAAGTTACATCAACGTACGTCAGTCCTGCACTAACCACGCTCATTCTCCATTTCTGACCAATCACAGCAGTTGTTCTCGGACACCCTGCAGAAAAAAGTCCATCTCAGCTGCCGTTAGCGCTGCCGAACTGGGTTTACGAGAACAAAATGACGTCATTTTTGTTCTCGAAGACCCCCAGCAAGAACAACGTTCTCTCCTCTCATGGAGTATGAATTGGCATTTAGAGATAGGGTGTTACGGCCCCCTCAGTTTTGTGAAAGCCTTGTTCTGTTGATTCTTTTGTTTTTGTCCAGTCTGCATGAGAGGACCCGCCTTCCTGAATGATCCAATCTGAAGGGTGGATTTCCTCCTCCTCCTCTTCTCCTCCTCTCTACTTGCAGCTCCACAAGATGACGTCATCTGCTTGAGCCCACATGCAGCTGGACCTCATCATCCAATCAACCTGATAGGGAGCTGGTGATTGGCTCTCCACTGGTTTAAAAGGACTTCCTGCTTTGCCTGCAGCTTTAGGTGTTAATGCTGCTTTTCCCCCTTTGAGCTTAGAGAGCTTTTTGATCTGTCTATTTAGGTAGACTCGTTTGTGTCTATTTAGACCTTGTAAAGTCTAGTTAGACTCTTGATGTCTAGACTCTGGTATTTCTGTGTCTAGACTTGAAGTATTCTTAAGTTCTCTAAGTGATTTTGTTTGGTTTCTGCCAGTTCAGCACAGTTTAGAGCTTTAAGCTCCTCCTTTTGTTTAATAGTAGTTTTGCTTGTTATTTATTTAGTTTGAATGAGAACTTGTCCTCCATTTTGGGAGCGCTTTAAGTTTGTCTGGTGCTTGTTTTGTTCTTTTTACTTATTAAATGTGTACATCTCACTCTTTAACATCTGTCCACTGGTTTTATGTTACCTCCTAAGTCTCCTAGCCCAGCCAGGACCTAACATAGGGTAAGGAGCTCAGACCTCTGAGGGACTCAGAACCACTGTCAAGAGGAGCCAGCTGAGGTGGTTCATCTGGTCACGCAGGAGGCCTCCCTGGGGAGGTGTTTCAGGCGTGTCCTGCCTGCAGTAGGTCCACAGGACAACCCAGGACATGTTGGAGGGATTATACTTCCACTCTGGCCTGGAAACACCATGAAGCAGCTGAGGAGAGGACAGTCTGGGCTTCCCTAGTAGGGATGCTGCCCCCATGACCTGGACCTGGATATGTGAAAGACGGCGAGGCATATGGAACGCCAAAATAGACAGTGCGCACGGATACACCTACTGACGCTTATTAATCGCCGTCAAATGTGTCAGGTGGTGCTAAATAAGCGCCACTCGGCGTGACTTCATTTGGACACCAGGCGCCGTCTATTTAGCGCCGGGTGGAGCTTATTTAGCGCCACCTGACGCATTTGACGGCGATTAATAAGCGTCAGTAGGTGTATCCATGCGCGTGCATACGGTCTATTTTGGCGTTCCATAGAGGCGAGACTTGTAGCAGCCCAGTAAAACACTGGTTCTGAACACAAACCAGTTGAAGATATGCTGGGAGAATCATCAAGTACAGTTTCAGTTGGGCCTAACAGAGTATGAACGATGATACTGAAGTTTAGCTGGTGCATTATATTCAAGCTAAAGTCTCAGACATCAGTCCCCTTTAATTAAATCAGCTTATTTCAACAGATCAGGCTCATTTAAACAGACCTCCTGTCTGAGTGAGTCACAGAACTTCAGACCGAGTCAGAAAACCTCTACATCATCCTCAGAGGGAGACTGTTTCAGCAAATCCTCCCTGAGAGAGACTAAAAGTCCATCTGTGGGAAAGCGGACGTCTGTCGGTCTCTGCCTCCTCCAGGACCGAGGCGGGTCTGAAACTCTCCACGCGCCTTCATGAATAATTCACCATCGCATATAATGTTGGCAAATTATTTTATATAGTCGGGAAAGATTCATCTTAGGGAGCAGGAATTGGGCAGGGAGAAGCTAATGTGTTTATTATGCCAAGATAATAGCATGAAATAGAGGCCAGGGGTGGAGAATTTGGAGGAGTGTTTATACTTTATATTCATTGGAGGGTAGCATCTGAATGCCTCTCGGTCACATGATGGCAGATGTCTTCTGAATGCATTTTGGTGTGGGTGTCGTGTGCGCTCGTGCTCGTGCACGCTCTAGATTCACAGCCTGGCTTGTCGGCTCTCATCGCCGTCGTTGAGGAAAATATTCAATAAAGCGGCGAATCTCCCGTGAGTGTTCGAAAACGGCATTAAAGAGGAAGAAGAATACTGGTCCTGTCGTGACAAAACCAGGAATAAAGGCTCAGAAGTGTTCAGTCACCTGGAAATAAAAGTATCTTTATATATTGCCTTTTTTTTCACCTTTCCTGTTATTTTCTGTAACCGAACACATAAACGACTCCTTCTTATTTAACTCTGTTTGGATCTTTTAATATAATCCTCAAAGGCCGAATGCAGGACGTTTCCATCCAGATGATAATGTATTCAAACTGAGCTGAAAGAATGAGCCTTTCGTAAATTGGGGTCAGGTGATATCTGTCGCTGCAGAGGATGTGCTTAGAGCTGACAAAGTCGTGTTGACATTTTTTACCCCTCTTTCTTTTTGGGAAGAGGAATTTACAGAAAAATAAATAAATATAGTCTCCCGGGAGGCAGGGAGGAGGAGAGGAAATTAAATTGCCTCTCCGTCGCTCTGAAGAATGAAAACCAATCAGCTGGCTCTCACTTCACTCTCAGCGCCACAAAGATTACTGGGAATATTGATATTAGTGGTAACAAAAGCGCTGTCCTTTCTGAGTCTGACGCTGCAGGCCCAGTTGTGACTCTGCTGATAAGATTTTTTCTTCTTCTTCTTCTTTGACAAAACAGTTTAAACTGATGGATTCGAGGGGATTTCACAAATAACCAGAACAGAGCAGAACGGGCTTTCAGGGTTTTGTAAAAGCTGAATAAATAGAGATTCTCACATCAACAGTTTGATTCTTCTGAAGTTCAGGATAAAGGAAACCTTTGGGAGGGATTTTCTGTTTGAAACATCTGTGATGGTTCTTTTTCATAATGAACCGCTCCAACTTATTTCCTGGTGAAATCCCTCCCAGTAACACCAAGTCAAAGAAGTGGGAAGAGGAAAGGGGTGGACAGAAACAGGTAGCTCATCAACGTGAGTTCAGGGGGAAATTATAGGACTAGAATCAACTGAGTGAAAATGTGGTTCAGCTGAAATGGTTCAGGCCTCAGCACAGATCAGTGGGGATGGTCATGATTCAACTGTTTGGAGGGGTGAAGCCAGCAGAACGAACAGTAATGAACAATAAGGCAGTGGAGAAAACATGGCTGCTGCCTGACAAACAACTTCTAATCTTATCTGTGCCCTTGAACAACCCCATGTTACAGATTGAATGGAGCAGCTGCTCTGAACCCTCCCTCCTTTCTACGTTCTCCTCCTATCTCCTCCTTCACCCCTGCTGGGGGGGGGGTCAGGCGTGCAGCTGCGTCAGCACTGAAGTCTGTGCCTGCTGGCAGAGTTCCTGGTCCCGCCCACCTTCCCGGATGTGTTTTTAACTGTGGACTGTCAGTGTATTGTCTCCTGTATGCAGAGGTTTCTTCCTCATCCTTCCTTGTTGTTAGCCCTTTTCTTACCTGCTCCCATTTTTTTCTCTTTTATTGTTTTGCCCAAATATATTGAAGTTTTCCCTAAAATTGTTCTGCCCTAGATTTTAGTATTTGCCCAAGTCATAGCCCACATAGTCTCATCAGTTACAGTGTAGATCCCCTGTATGCCCAAATCTCTGTTTTGATTTTTTATTTTCAATGTTTTCTCAATTTTGTTCTTTTGTTTGTGTTGTGAAGCGCTTTGTGATGTATATCTGTGAAAGGCGCTATAGAAATAAACTTTACTTACTCACTCACTCTATGTGCTGCTGTTGGTAATTAGGAGACTCTAATTTTGTGGGTATTGTAAAAATCAGAAGTCCAGTCCTCGAGAGCTACTATCCTGCAACTTTTAGATGAAGATTCAAATAAAAGTTGCAGGATAGTAGCTTCTCTGCTGTGATGGGAGCTAAAGCCTGGGGAGGAGAATGTTCCTCGTGGCATTACAGGTGAATGTTTTGTCACTTCCTGCTTCATCGAGAGAAACTGGAAAGTTTCTAGTTAAAAACAGAAATAATAAACTCAAACTATACGTTTATATCAATATTGGTGAAACTTTCCAGAGTTCTTCTTCATTTGAGTATCGTAAGTTGTTTGACTAAAATTTGCAACCAAATTCGCCGTGATCATCATCATCATCATCCATGTTTTCTGCAGTTTATCTGATCTTGAGGGCAACAACTTAAGCAGAAATCCTCAGTCCTCCCATCCCCTTAACCCCTTCCTCCAGTTCCTCCAGAGGGACTAAGATCCCCAGACCGTCTGTCAGATTTGATCCCTCCAGCAGGTTCTGGATCTGAGGAGCATAAAGTCGAGTTTGTGCTCCTCCAGACAGCAGGAGTCTGATTGGAACGCCTCCTGAATCCATGGAAGGTGTAATAATCACATACTTTTTTTTTTTTCAAACTATTGTACATTTTTTTACTACGTTAAATTGTTTTGTAAATTAATTTTAACAGTAGGCGTTTTCAGACAGCGGTCTGTTTGGAAATAAAGCATCGAGAATTACAACAGTGGAGTTGTTTTTAAGAGAGTAGAGCATTAAAATAGCATTAAATAAGCTACTTCTGTGTTTATTTACCGGAGTTCCTGTACTGAGCGTCCAGTAAAGTGTCAGCGGAGAGGGATTCACTTCTGATGCTGCTAAATCTCCTGCTGACAGCTTGGAGGAGCGTGTTTTTCTTTGTTTTGATGCCGCGGTCAGTAGCTACTGTTCTCCTCAGCTAGCAGGAGGTTTAAAACGGTGACGGCTGGGATTACGTCGCTGAACTGAATTTCCTCAGGACAGCGGCTTTGCAAACATCACACGTTGCCGTCTTGCTTTGAGGCGTTTCAACCGTTAAATATTTCCACACCGCGGACATGTTGTGTGGAAAAGTTCAGCGCTGCTCAATGCTAACCTGCTAGCTGCAGCAGAGTCCTGAAAGGAGGTGCTCAGGAGGTGCGTCATCTGTAAATTAAAACATGTCAAACTATTCCTGGTTTCCTCCCATCAAACCTACAGAACATCCTCCAATAAACTACAGGAGGCTGCTGGATGAGGTCACATGACTTCCTGTTGAACCAAGGGTTCATACAGAGTTTGAAATTAGAAAAATCCTTCAGATCTTCTGCTCCTTATGGATGGAATCAGCTCCAAAAGCAGCTGAACCTGAAGGACCTGGTCTCAGTGACTGAGTTCAAACAGACTTTAAACGTTTTAGACTCTCAGATATCTGGATGTAAACGTTCTGATCTCTGGTTTCTGTCATTCTGCTGCTCTAAATTCATTCAGTAAAATCCGATTCATTTTTATCTGTATTGCTGATCATCTGGTTGTCCTTTTGTTTTCTGATGTGTCCTGTTCATTGTGCTGATTGAGCTGAGTCTCTTGACTGGGACACCCATGCAGAACCAGTATTTCAGGTTGCTGACCTTCTGATCAGTGGATCCCTTCCTGCTGAACCACAACCACCACATGTATCTGCCCTATCCATTTCACATTTATTACACATATAACACCTATAATTTTCACATGTTTCCACTTGTGTTTTTCCACAAGAGACCTGTGACATGACTCCTTCATGAATGTTGTTCATAAGATACTGGCTTTAACACAACGCATATTAAAATGTTCATTAACATGATTTTAGTCTATCAGAAGTAAAAACAAACAAACCTTTGAATCTCTGCAACAACCTGTCATAATCAGAGTAAAGCTGAAGGAAGTCTGAGAGGATTTTTTGCCGTTCTTATTGTATTTTGTGCCTCACATCTGGATAAAACTGTAACCAAACTTATTGAAGCTTCAAAAAAAAGCCTCACAAATTCCGTCTTTGGTAGAAATCGACGCCTCTGCTGCCCGTCTTACTGCGATGTTTTATTTCAAATAAGTGACTTGACTCGGTGTTGATTTGTGGATCTGATGGGAACCAGTCGCTGTGACCAGATCGTCCTCTGTTGTTGGTTTTGGCGCCACGTTGTACACAGATATCATTTGGGGACGGCTTAGGCAAATCCCAGACACAGACGGCTGTTTGCAGCTGAATGCTAACTGAGATGTTGCTTGTTATGTGCTGCAGCAACTTTACAGAGATGGCAGGGATAATCAATTTTTCTGGCACATTTCTGCGAACAACAAAGAGACACGCCTGAGGAAGTTGTTTGGGCCTTATTTGCAGCGTTGTGTAACACCTTGGAAGCCCAGGCTGCTTTCTGAGATCTGTGAAGCTGCAGAAGAATCACTTGAACTAAGAAATGCTGCATAAGTGAGTGAAAGTCCTCCTCAGATTGACTCAGCAATGACGCATGTGCACCAGCAGCCCTACGTGATCACACACTGGGCTAATGATGGCACACAGGAGTAACGGGAGGACGTCTGGCTGGCTCCTAGATTGAGCAGTTTGTACTTAATCAAAGCACTTGTCAATCATAATTGATCTTGAGTAGCGAGGGGGGTGGGAGATGAGGATGAAGCTGTGAGGCAGAGCGTTAGCGAGCATCTTCCCTGAAGGCTACAAGCACTTTTAAGAGGCCAAGTCCTTGAATGCTGCAACACCCTTCCCCTGCTTCAGATCCAAACCCAATTCTCCTCCATCGCTCTCATCTCCCCTCATCCTCCTCCTGAAACTCCCTCTTCATTATCATTTGTGAGAGGGAAAAAAAAAAGAAAGAGAAGCTCTTAACAGCTGGAAATAAGAGCTACATATTAGGAAGCATATGGACAAACCTCCATTCAGAATTCATTCTGAAATCACAGGAGGGCACGGTGAAATACACGCTGCCAGGCAACGTTTCTCTTTCATCTGCACATTGAAATTCTCCCTGTTTTCCAGCGTGAGATGTCTTGTGCAAATGCATTAGCAACTGCTTTTGTTAAGCTGTAGTCTGGCTCAAAAAACGCTCATTATCATATATCTTACACTCTCACTGTTATTATGTCTAGAAGGCGGCGTTTTGCCCCCTGTGTACTTACAGCTCATAATGCACCCAGCGGGATGAAATACACTTAAACATACAGTCATTTTGACACATTCGATCATTGTTCTGCTCTTTTCTTCTTATCAAAGGATTCATAAATAAAAGGGATTTGTCAACTTTATATTTGACATGTATTCAAGCTTTTCTTGGGATTAAAGTTGGTTAGTTTCATGTCTTAATGTGAATTTGAGTTCATATTATAGGTAGGATTATTTTTAATTTCTCTGGGTCTTCCTCCCAGATCAAAAACAGTTTATTTGGTGACTCTAAATTGTCCCTAGGTGTGAGTGACTTGTCTCCGTGTGTCTGTGATGGACTGGCGACCTGTCCAGGGTGTCCTCTCGCCCCGTGATGCTGGAGGTGGACACCAGCTTTAAAAACAGTTTATCTCCATTATCACAATAAAGAGGGGGAAGAAGAAAAATAACACAAACGGAAGAAGAAAACGTATGAAATCATAAAACACAAAGGCAAAATTAAGAAAAGGTCATAGTCAGAGGCTCACAGTGGGTCAAAGGTCAGGGAATAGAAGTGAGTTTATAGACAAGAATTAAAACAGGAAGTGAGGGAGGAGCCCGTCTAACATGCAGAGGCAGATCATTCCAGAACGAGCTCTGTCCCTTCTAGATTCTTTCTCTGTATTTTGATGTGTTGATGTCTCCACCTTGATGAACATTTTCATAAACAGTTTATTAAAATAACAATTTAAAATGTATTTTTTAATATTGTAGATGGAGCCTATAAGCTGCAATCTGGACTTTTGTCAGACGGCACCATCTAGAGGTGGGAAAAAATGTAGCGTTCAGGCCGGCCCGCCTACTTCCGTGTTTAGCTGGATTAGCATGAACGCACACCGCTAGCCGGCCAACTAAAGTTATAACTCATCGTTTTACAATGATCACTCTCATGTCAGGCTAGTGCTGGGTATTGTGGCCAATTTCCAAAATCGATTCGATTTCGATTCATAAGGCTCTGAATCGATTAATCACGATTCGATTAGATTCACTTCAGTCTGGTCTTAAATAATTAAAAAGGCTCAACTGTGTTCCAAAATACAACTAAACTTTATTTTTATTTTCACCGTGAACAGGGTTAAAGTGCAAACTTTTAAATTGGGCAGTTTAAACTGGGCGGGGATTCATAGTCAGCGCCTCTCTCTCTCTCTCTCCTCGGTCGGTCCGAGCTCTGTCTGTGTTGAACCTGATCATTTCCTGGTTGCTCTGACCGTCAGTTGTTAAATCGCGGTGGTGAAGTTAAAGTTTTATATTAGACAGACAGACAGACGTTAACTCCATGGTTACCAACGGTCTGGAACGGCTTTTCACACGGAACGATGCCACACAGATGGCATGCACCGCGACTCTTGCCATACTCTTCAGCGAGTCTTTGCACAGCGTTGTCTCTGACACGCACGGCACAATAAGCTCTGTGTGTGTGTGTGTGTGTGTGTGTGTGTGTGTGTGTGTGTGTGTGTGTGTGTGGGTCTACAAGTCTGAAAACGTGTCTTAAATTCACCATGTTACCATCGCACCAGCAGGTTTCCCGTCTCCAAAATGTTCTTACACAAAGAGTCAGTCTGCATAAAGTTACATTTTCATGTCATTCTTTTTTTTTTAAATAATAAAAATCCCAAAGTTTGTGGAGAAAATATATTATGCAACTTTCAGACCCGTTTTTTTTTTTTTGTGTGTGTGACCAAGTTTTTTAAATGAGTCACGAAGCGAAAAATGGCTGCTTGTTTCCCGACAGCTGCAGCGGCTCACTATTATTTAACTGCATGCGCGCGCACACACACACACACACACACACACACACAGGTGTGTGATTGTAATTCATCAAAATGATCGGATAGCACCGGGTGCTCGGTACTACCGGTACTTCAGAAAACCCGGTACCGTGACATTTAAATTGTTTTCGTACCGAAGATCCGGGTCTTTTGACAACACTAATAAGAAATGTCACCAGCACTGCATCAGTCTGGTACTTCCACAAACACTCAAGCACTCTGTGATTGACATCTGTACGTAAGCGGATGTCTAACGCTATTGGCTAATGCTGACCGGATAGCTCTAATTGCATGGGGCTCTATGGGATGGGGCGGGCTTAGCAAAACAACAAATTTGATGTATTGCCTTGCCTTATATCACAAAACAGGGTCAGAATATCTGATATGGATTTCTATAAAATCATACATAATGCTGCCTGAAAGGGGAAAACTCTGGATTGCAGCTTTAATCATAAAACAGCCAGATGAGCCAGTTTATTGGGGGGTGAGGATCCAAAAATAAGGAGGAAGGAGGCAGAAACTAAACTCAAAAGACTTCTACAAACACAGAAAGTGCTGATGACGCAGCAGCAATAGAAACTAAACTTAAACTCAGAAAACCTGGGAGAGAAAACCAGACTTACAGGCTGGAGACCAGGAGCAGGACGTGGAAGATGAGGAGGATAACGGAGAGTGACTGAAGTGAACTGATTCACACTCAGCAGTGGGCGATCAGAGGGATGAGGAGCAGCTGAGTGAGTGAACAGAATAAGAAACACCTGTGGAGGAGTGGCAATGGAGACAGGAAAAGTAAAAGAGGAAAAACTAAACCAAACAGAAAAGGCACAGGTTTTCTAATTTTCTTCAGCACCGAAACAAATGGGGTACGGAGCCCCGGAGGGGTCAGGTAGGGAAATTAATTTCAGGTCGGAAGAATCCGTTGCCTCAGTTTACAAAACCGTGCGCACGGATTTTATTCCGTTCCTCCGGTTTACAAAACCGTGCGCACGGATTTTATTCCGTTCCCTCGGTTTACCAAACCGTGCACACGGATTCCTAATCCGTACCCTCAGTTTACCAAACCGTGCGCACGGATTACATCACACTTCAGCAGCTTTGAGCTTCGCATCACTTCTTCGCAGGCCATGCGGTGTAATGTTCGGTGAATGCTATATGTCCAAGGTAAGTCCCGTTTTGCTTTGTTAATGTCCGATTATATGCATTATATTGTATTACCGTGGGCGTTTAGCGGTCATTGAACTGTGTTAGATGTGTTTTCACTCAAATACAGTCTTCTGTTTCAGCTCGCTATGCTACTCCGTTAGCCTAGTTTGGTGTCGTATCCATATTTTGAGGCTTTGACATAATTTCATCTTGTGCATGCTTAATGAGCCATGTTCAATTAGCATACCAAAACTCAAATTTAACTAAAACAACTGCTTCTTCAATAACCCACTCGGCGGGGAACGAGAGCAGGACGGAGACGACCGCTTTTACACACGTTTCCATAGCAACCGGTATGTTTACGTTAAGTACGGTGCCCTACGCAGTACAATAGAGTGTTGGTCAACTGATCTACAATTTCTAACAGTAAAGAAAAGCAATTAATGTGTTTTATTTTCATATGGAAAGATACAGATCAAATGTATCAGCTAAGGTGACAACAAAGCACACATTTTGTCATCCAAATAGCATGTGATGCTTTGTTCACTGTTAGAAATTCTGTCAAGCCTCAAAATAAATTTACCTAGTTGTCCTGAAACTCACATGTAATCAAATTGTTATTTCTCTTTTATAGATTGGATCAGGATTTCCGTACTTTCCTGACTAAATTTCGGAAGTTTTGTAAGGTGTTTATTACCACTTTCATCAGTGATAAGGTATGTAACACCCTGGTGAACAGCATCCATCTTGTTTTAGAGTTAAAATGTGTGAAACTGTCAAACATGATTTAAGCATCATATCCCATATTTCAGCACTATTAATGTAGCCATTATAGTTTCATCAATTTATATACCAAAAATGTAAGTGCAGGATTATTGATATTGTTGCACTAACCAACATAGACGGTTGATATTCTGTATTGTAATAGTTATTTGGCTTTTTGATCCATAGAATAGATCAGAATTTCCATACATTTCTGCATACACCACATCTCTGACATTGCTCCTAACTTTAAAACACTAGTGTTCCTTGAAGGAATACACATCATCTACCACCTTAGATGCCATTGTTTTAAAAGAAGATGCTGATGTTCCAGAAAGGATTTTTAATGCAGACTGGGCTCATGTAAAATAAATATTACAACCAGCACAGTTCAAACGTTCTTGGATTAAATTGTATAATGGAAAATTAAAAATTCCTCTTTATAGCTTTTAGTGTGTGAATGATTCATCATCAATCAAATAATATCCTGCTACTTTTAATATCTCAAACACAAGTGGTGAAAGTGTTTTAACTAAGAAAATGAAGTACAAATAATCTATTCTGTTACTTCCTCAGGAATCAATACATTTGCATAGTTAGCCTTTTTAGCTGTCTTTGACCAAATTAACTTCTAGTGATCAAAAAAAATTTTATATTCGTCTTTATCTTTTTAGGTTCTGTATTTGAGAAGTTGGAACATCTGGATGGCCAAGTTTGAATCTTCATCTTAAGATGGATAAAGTAGAGTTGGTAGAACTTTACTTTAACTTGGGACTTAACTATAAGGACATTCTTCGAGTATTAAGTGCGAAACATAGGATCGTTCTCAGCCTGAGAACCCTAAAACGAATTTTGAAAAAAAAAGGATTGCATCGCCGAATCCATTTTGACAACTTGGAGGAAGTTGTTAAATACATAAAGGAAGAGCTTCAAGGATCAGGGGAATTGCATGGGTACAGATGGATGTACACAAAATGCAAAGAAAGAGGACTGCATGTGAGAAAAGAAGACGTACGTCTTATCCTTTCCATTCTTGATCCAGAGGGTGCAGAAATTCGAAGAAGCAGAAGACTGCACAGACGAGCATATTTTGCCAAGGGACCAAATTTTGTATGGCATGTGGACTCGTATGACAAGTTAAAGCCCTTTGGTATTTGCATAAATGGAGCCATCGATGGATTTTCAAGGAGAATGCTATGGTTGAATGCATATTTTACCAGCAGTGACCCCAAAGTTATTGGAGGCTACTTCCTTGAAACTATTGGGCAAGTAGGTGGATGTGCACATATCTTGAGATCTGACATGGGCACCGAAAACAGCATCATTCGAGATCTTCAAAGGTACATTCGTCACAGCCAGACTGATGTTCATGCTGGTCACAAAAGCTTCATTTATGGAAAAAGCACAGCAAATCAGAGAATCGAGAGCTGGTGGGGCTTTCTTCGAAAAGAGTGTGTGGAGTTCTGGCTTGGTCACTTTCACAGACTTAAGGATGAAGGTGATTTTGTTGGCGACTTCTTGGACAAGAACCTGATGTTATTTTGCTTTCTTGGTTTGATACAGGTAAATATTATTAACTGGAATGGAAGGTGCATTTGTTTTGCGTAATCAGCCTGTTTTTCCTGTACTAAATATCAGTCATAAGTGTGATCACATTTCAGGTATTTCGTAATATCCCTGTATAAAATGCATTTGAAGTTTTTCTTTCACTAGCATTAAACCTCCTGATGACATTATATTAGAAAGCTGCAGTCTGTAAACTGACCTAATTACATGAAATGTTTGTTTTAAACACAACCTTTCATGTAATAGGACAGTTTACAGACAGCAGCTTTCAAATATAATGTCAGCTGGAGGTTTAATGATAGAAAAATAAAAATTTCAAGGCATTTTGCTTCTTTTATTTCACCCTTTCTCTGACCTATAAGTGTTCCTATTCAAGTCCTCTCCTTTTTTTCTCAGTCCCATATTCATGTTCATGGTGATGGATATTGAAAAATCTAACATATTTTTTTCTCTTCAGCTCTGAGATCTTTTTCCAGGTTGGCGTGCACAATAAGATATAATCAATGACATGAGGACATACAAATTTGAGAACCAAGAAAAGCTTATATAGTTATGTTTTGTTCAATTGAAACCTGGAAAAATGGAAGTTATTCTAAGTGTTAAAGACGTGAACAAATATGATTAGAAATCTGTCATTAAGCCTTTAGAAAATACCTTAGTTTAGTAAAGAAGACAAAAATAACAGGCTCCATACCTTTTAGAAAATATGAATAACTATGATATCGTGATAAGATTTTAATGGCGTTTCAATAAGTCTTTAATTATTCTAGAAATTTCGCTTAACTGAAATTGAAATGCTTGCTTGATTTGTGGGTAACTCAACATATAAATCAGAACAAATAAATACCCTGATTTAAGTCTCATACCAAATTGATGAGAAAACACATTATTCCATAAATACAATTTAAGTATCAAATTAAGAGCATGAACAATTGTGTTTTTGCAGTTGCATTTGTCTGAGTATTTGAAAAAATAAAAAGTAGCACCACAAAAAGTAATATTATTTAGCAGCCCTAATGATTATTTTCACTTTTGAAAAACCTTTTAATTTTATAATCACTACTCTACTTTGTAGTAATTGCACTTGTGAGACCATTTTTATAAATCACATTGAGAATTATAATAGTTTGCTTGTTACATAGGTAATTACATAACTTAGAGATCTAATTGTCAATTTATTTAATCCCTTGCAGGATGACTTGGATTCAACCAGGGAAACGTGGAACAGCCATGTCATTCGTCCATCAAGAAATGAAGGTGTGCCTCGCGGTCGACCTAATGCCATGTACATGATTCCAGAACTTTATAACACAGAAGATTATCTGTGTGAAGTGTCAGCGGAAGACCGTGTGAAGCTGACTGTGTCCAACGCAGCACTGTTCCTTGTGATCCAGATGTGTTCACCCTTTGCACAAACATGATGGCACAAAAAGAGCTCCATGTTCCAGTAGATGTGTACACAGCTATTGACCTCTACCTTTGTTTGAGAGACGAACTTTGTGAACATCTAAACTTGGAAAGATAAGTACATAGTATAGTGACTTTTGGAAGTGGGTGATGGATGACCTGCTGATCAACTGAAAATGATATTCATGCCCATTTCTAGGTTTCTCATTGATTTGTTCTTGTTTCTTTTAGATATGCTGGTGTTGGTTAGACACTTTGAACACTTTTGTTTTATTTTCACATTTTAAATCACAAAAGGAACAATATGCTATCATCAGGAAGGATTCATAAAATGACTTGTATACAGTGTTAAATGTACAAGTCCTGGAGAACCACTGATCAAAGCCTCTGCTTGAAAGCAAACAGTTATATAAAATGTTTAGACTTATTAACATTCTAGCAGAGTGAAAGTATTGATGATTAGCCCTTATGCTGTATTTTGATTATGCTTGTTTCATGTGTTCATTATTTTTCAAGTTGGATGAAAAAACAGACCTACTTAGACAATTTTTGAAATCTTAGTTAATTTCACATTCTGTCTATAAAAAGTGTAGGCTGATTTGAGTGAATGTGTAAATAAGGAAGCCCAAACAGTTTATAAAATACAGCAGTTGAATAGTTACATATCCTTAAGCTAAAGAAGTTCTTGGTATTCATTGTTGACTGAACTCAACTGCAGTGATGGATCATAATCTCTATATTATATTTTATTGTTGTTATGTAACAGTGTTTACCGTTTCTCAAAAATCTTGTCATTTTGTTATATTGGTATCCTTGATGTTTAATTTGTAACCAGTTGACATACCATAAATAATTGGTTTGTTCTATAACAAATTTCTGTTTGTAGTTTCACATTTTTTCCTGGTAAATACACTTATGTATTTAAATTTGTGTGTATATCATTTTATATATATTTATATCGCCAGTATTGAAATATTGTGAAGTGGAAAATTACTGTTTAGTAGAGATGGCATGAAAACATGCTTGACCACTGTTCAGTTCAGTACTTTATTGTCCCACAAGGGGAAATTTCGTGCACAGCAGCAAGCAACAACACTCAAGGCACAAGTCACACACAACCAATAAAACATAAATAAATTCATTAAAAGAGCATCACTAAAATCATTAAATCAATTTAGTATGTGCCAAATTTGCTCAAGGTCGATTAAGAGTTTTAATTGCACTTGGGACAAAGGAATGTTTGTACCGATTACACCTCATTGTTGGCAGCCTGTACCTTCAACCTGAGGGAAGGAGAACAAGTTCCTCTCTAAGGGGATGGTCACTGCTTGCTAAAATGGTTTTAGCCTTTGTAATAATCTTTCTGTTCCAGAGTTCAGACAGGGGGCGCTGGTGAATGCCAATGATTTTGCTGGCAGTTTGAATAAGACTGAAGAGAGTTCTTATGGACAAGTTGCCAAACCAAGCAATAAAACCAAATGTTAAAACAGACTCAATAAAAGATCTATAAAATAGGGCCATCAGTGTTTTATCAATGCTAAAATGATTCAGTCGTCTTAAAAAGTAGAGTCTTTGCAGGCCCTTCTTGCAGATCACTGCAGTTTTTTGGTCAAAGCTGAGAGCATCGTCTGTGATTGTTCCCAGGTACCTGTAACTGTCCAGTCTCCAGAACACATCCCTTTATAGATGTAGATCCAGCAGGGTGGGGAGTTTTCCTGCAGTCAATGACCATGTCCTTTGTTTTATTGATGTTCAGCTTCAGGTGATGCTCTTCACACCACTTCACAAAATCTTCAAGAACAGGTCCATGTTGAGACTCTCCGTCCTGTAGCAGACTGACTAGAACAGTCATCTGCAAATTTAATGAGGTGCTTGTTCTTATAGGCACTTTTACAGTCATTAGTATATAAAATGTATAACAAGGGAGAGAGGACACACCCCTGAGGTGATCCTGTGGACTGTTGTGACTAGTTATTTCTACCTTTAAGTACAGTACTGCAAATAAATTTATAAATGTGTAGTTTTGGTGGTCTAATCAGATATAAAGTTATCAAACAGAATCCAGATATTTATAAACCATGAAGATGAAGTTTGTCTTTAATATGTGATTGGACCTAAAGATAGGTTATTTTATGTTCAGTGAAATCCCTGTTAATCTAATGAAAGAGTGGCAAATTACTTTATACATAAATCATCAGGTTTATTAATAAACAATTAACTAACACATAGCATAAATGAAATGCTAAATTGCTTATGAGGGATCTAATGCAGAGTTTCTTCTGAAATAGGTATAAGGTAAACTACGGAAATTAAACCAGGTTTGGATTAATATATCTATGGCTAAATGATAATTAATTATGAATAAATAACAATCTGACACCAGTCTCATAGATATAGCCAAGGTTTGCTCATTTCAGTCAGCATCCCACCAGATCAAGAACTCCTTTTTGTAATTGGCCTCAGCTGGACTTGAAGGAGGTGAATTCCCTGAAACGCATGAAGCTGATCTCTGTGGCTGTTGACTCCATCACCTGGCATCTGAAGGCTCGTCCAGGATAGCAGACTGGATCAGTCACCTCTGGCTTTGGTGACCATGATGGCTTAGACAACTAACGTTGACTCAAGAGTCTATCCTTCATACTGACGTGGACTGTCAGGATGGCATCTTAAGTATTATCTGAAACAGCTCTTGATGAGCTAATCAAAAACATACACATTTTCTTTTACGTGTAACCTTATCTAAAGTTAAACCTACACTTTATCTCACAAGAAATCTGGAACATTAGACTAGTAATTTAAACATAGCATGAAATTCATATTTTAAATTACTATGATATAAATCCACAAAAATCATTATTAATACTTGTATTCATATGGATCATTAATATTGTATATAAACTTAATCATCAGGCTGTAACTCATTTAAATCATCAGGATTTTAACATGACTTATTACATGAATTAAGAAGTTAAGATGTATGAATCTAAAATCTATAATCCATTGTTATAAAAATATTCTGGAAATAACTTAATGATGAACAAGTAATCTTAAATAAAATATTTCATGTCAAAACTTAGGAACAAAGTGTTTTTGTTGAGTGACATGAATGTGTACAATTAAATGTTCAGAGTTCTGTAGACTCAGAAACAGAGAAGGGAGACCCTGTTATCTTCTTTCAAGGATTTTGAGAACGGTATTATCCCAAAACAAATTGTGATATGGACTCCCACTTTTGCAAACATGAACATGATAGGTATCCTCTGCACTGAAGATATGCATGAATGCTTGACTTTTTCAATATTGTCCTTATTTCCAGCTGCTACAAATGTCATATTTTAATCAAAATAATGAGGTGCAAAAAATCCATAAAGTCTTTAGCCTATTTGCCTAAAGTTAAATAATATAAAATATAATATAATATAAAATAATATGCAGTCATTTGAATAACTTTATCATGTAAAGTGTTTTATTAGAACAACAAACAATTCAAAAACAAAATTAATACAATTCTGACAGAACTGAGCCATTTATCATGTTTTTGGATATTTTTTTCAAAAGAACAAAAAGAATACCAAAAATGCCATTTTTTCAGACAGGAATGAATAACTTGTTTTGCAGCAAACTTAAGAAACATATATATTTTATCATTATCAAAATATTTAACATAGGCTCCTTCTAAAGGTGTTAGTCATACATTTCTGCTACTTTCCACAGCTTTATAGAAATACAGTATTTTTTTCGCAGCATTGTGAAATGTTTTTATTCTCCAACAAACATTGCAACAATACTAAGTTTTGTTGTGGTTTTTGAACATTTACCTCACATATGATTTTGTTAAAATTTTATATAAAGTTTATCTTGTTGCATAAATTTGTAACCAGTAGTTTTTAAAAGGAATAACTCAACATGACTAGAACTATAAAAATGACTCAAAAGGCAATTGTAAGTTTATGATCAGAAAACATCTAACATTATCATAGATTTTCAAGTTGTTATTTGCTGCCTTCATATGTGAACATGAACAGAAAACACATTGCAACTACCCCGTCTTTTCAGTGATAACAATAACACTTTTTTAGAACTCCATGTAAAGATTCAAGCAGTACTTCAGATATTACCGGTAATAAATATTATAAAAAAATGATTCCACAGCACAAGACACTGCCTCAAAAAACTGTCCTATTAATAAACAAGCTCCACAACATATTTTTAGGTGCATTCAGCAATGTAGAAAAAAAATAGGATTTGTAAAACTTTTTATAAAACTCAAACACTTATTTTAAGCTATAAAATCAGCACCAAATGATGGAATATTGTCAAAGTGAAGCTATCTAGCATACAAACTTTTGTATAGTAAGAATATAATATTGAGAAATGTAAACAATATACCGGTATATATAATTGGAATAACTTTGTATAAAAAAATAATAATTTTCTATCAAACCAATAAACAAATTGAATAAAACTTTCACATTTTCTAACTTTTTGTAGAGGTAGATGTTTGAACTGACAATAACACTAATAGGATTTCTTACTAATCAGTAACAAGAACTGAAGTCCATTACTTTTGAAAACTGGATTCCTGTGTATTAGAGTACAATGCGGTAAGACATTTCACCTCAGTAAAAAAAAAATTTCTTTAACTTTCTGTCAAAGTTGGCACTGTTAAATTGAATATGTTAACAAGTCAAATTAAAGAAAACACGATGACATTTTTTAAAACTGCAGTCGTTGAACTTGGCAATACATATATTGGAAGGACCAATTCTGTAGCTGTTTGGTGGTTACAAGATGCTTGAAGGAATGTGAATGTGTGCCTTTCTATTTCTGCACAATATGGCCTTACTTTATACTTTGAAATCCATATTAGATAATGTCCATCACCCACATGTTGGCATCTAGGATATTGGTAAACTCTTCTGCCAATTCTGGGTATGAGACATAGTTGTTGGGTACCTCCAACACACAGCCACAAGTGTGGGAGACTGGTCTTCTTGAAAATGTGCTCTCTGGCTCGATAAATCGGATTGTTATCTTCTGCGAAACCAGGAGGTCTGCACCTGTTAAAAACATAACAAGATCATATATTACTTAAGACAAAATTAAGAATTTTATTTGACTTTATTCTATACCATTACATGGTTAATTCATATTTCATAATTACATATTGAAAAGGTAGAAGAATGTCTTAAAGTTGATATAAGGTAAGGGGACTGTATTATGTGCACTTTACCAGTCTTTCAGAAACTTAAATGCACTTTACAATATGAGTCACATTCAAACATTGACACACACAAGAACAATTCTCTAATTTGGGTGGGCTACATAGATTCAGTGTTTCACCCATAGATATATATAAAGACTAGATGAATCTTCCAGGGTTTGACAGCATGCTACACGGCGGCCATCTTGTTACAGTGAGCTGACGTTCTGCTCTCTATGGTAGCAGATGGAAGTTGAGCGATCAACTGAACTAAAAACACTCATAACTCAATGAAAAACGAACGGATTTACAAACGGGTTACTTTCTTACAAACCTTATTATGTATAGACTTGAGATTTGATACTTTTATAATTTATAAATTTCACGATCATCATCATTATATTTTGATATATATTCACAGCCACGTCTCTGACGTTTATAAAAATGTGTAGCGGGTGTGACCACTGGGGGTCGCTGTGACTCTGCAGCTATTTAATAATAATTTTTTTTTAATACAGCTTTCGGATCATTTCTTAACCTTATTTGAAAAATTTAGATCTGGATTTCATCACCTTTAGTGCTCGTTTCTACAATAAACTCAGTAGTGGTTACACTGCACGAACTGAATTTTAACATGACAGTCTAGGTGAATATATTCAAAATGAAATGGCCTCTATTGTTATTATTATAAAGAGGTGGACATTTATATATTTGAAATCATATGAATAATACATACTTGGTGTTTTAATCTACCAATGTCAATTAAAAATTTAGATTTTTACTATGTTACACATTACACTGAAAAATAAACCCCTTCAACAAATTAATGTTATTAAAAACAATTTGGCAAAGGTGGGTGAAGAAAAAGTGTGATCATAGATATAACTCTTGGTTAAGATAATTAGAACATAATAATTACCCGTGCAAAATCTGAGAAATTTTCTCAGCCGAGGTTCAGTACAGTTCCGTATAAATCTCTTGAGGAAATCCAAAGTCTGGCTTTCCCTTGGGTTGAGAGTGTCATGCTGTTTTATTTATTTTTTTTGTTTTTAACCCCGTGTCCTGTCCGGCTGTGGAGCAAACAGAATAATGTCTGAGTACACTTAGAATAACTTCCATTTTTCCAGGTTTCAATTGAACAAAACATAACTATATAAGCTTTTCTTGGTTCTCAAATTTGTATGTCCTCATGTCATTGATTATATCTTATTGTGCACGCCAACCTGGAAAAAGATCTCAGAGCTGAAGAGAAAAAAATATGTTAGATTTTTCAATATCCATCACCATGAACATGAATATGGGACTGAGAAAAAAAGGAGAGGACTTGAATAGGAACACTTATAGGTCAGAGAAAGGGTGAAATAAAAGAAGCAAAATGCCTTGAAATTTTTATTTTTCTATCATTAAACCTCCAGCTGACATTATATTTGAAAGCTGCTGTCTGTAAACTGTCCTATTACATGAAAGGTTGTGTTTAAAACAAACATTTCATGTAATTAGGTCAGTTTACAGACTGCAGCTTTCTAATATAATGTCATCAGGAGGTTTAATGCTAGTGAAAGAAAAACTTCAAATGCATTTTATACAGGGATATTACGAAATACCTGAAATGTGATCACACTTATGACTGATATTTAGTACAGGAAAAACAGGCTGATTACGCAAAACAAATGCACCTTCCATTCCAGTTAATAATATTTACCTGTATCAAACCAAGAAAGCAAAATAACATCAGGTTCTTGTCCAAGAAGTCGCCAACAAAATCACCTTCATCCTTAAGTCTGTGAAAGTGACCAAGCCAGAACTCCACACACTCTTTTCGAAGAAAGCCCCACCAGCTCTCGATTCTCTGATTTGCTGTGCTTTTTCCATAAATGAAGCTTTTGTGACCAGCATGAACATCAGTATGGCTGCGACGAATGTACCTTTGAAGATCTCGAATGATGCTGTTTTCGGTGCCCATGTCAGATCTCAAGATATGTGCACATCCACCTACTTGCCCAATAGTTTCAAGGAAGTAGCCTCCAATAACTTTGGGGTCACTGCTGGTAAAATATGCATTCAACCATAGCATTCTCCTTGAAAATCCATCGATGGCTCCATTTATGCAAATACCAAAGGGCTTTAACTTGTCATACGAGTCCACATGCCATACAAAATTTGGTCCCTTGGCAAAATATGCTCGTCTGTGCAGTCTTCTGCTTCTTCGAATTTCTGCACCCTCTGGATCAAGAATGGAAAGGATAAGACGTACGTCTTCTTTTCTCACATGCAGTCCTCTTTCTTTGCATTTTGTGTACATCCATCTGTACCCATGCAATTCCCCTGATCCTTGAAGCTCTTCCTTTATGTATTTAACAACTTCCTCCAAGTTGTCAAAATGGATTCGGCGATGCAATCCTTTTTTTTTCAAAATTCGTTTTAGGGTTCTCAGGCTGAGAACGATCCTATGTTTCGCACTTAATACTCGAAGAATGTCCTTATAGTTAAGTCCCAAGTTAAAGTAAAGTTCTACCAACTCTACTTTATCCATCTTAAGATGAAGATTCAAACTTGGCCATCCAGATGTTCCAACTTCTCAAATACAGAACCTAAAAAGATAAAGACGAATATAAAATTTTTTTTGATCACTAGAAGTTAATTTGGTCAAAGACAGCTAAAAAGGCTAACTATGCAAATGTATTGATTCCTGAGGAAGTAACAGAATAGATTATTTGTACTTCATTTTCTTAGTTAAAACACTTTCACCACTTGTGTTTGAGATATTAAAAGTAGCAGGATATTATTTGATTGATGATGAATCATTCACACACTAAAAGCTATAAAGAGGAATTTTTAATTTTCCATTATACAATTTAATCCAAGAACGTTTGAACTGTGCTGGTTGTAATATTTATTTTACATGAGCCCAGTCTGCATTAAAAATCCTTTCTGGAACATCAGCATCTTCTTTTAAAACAATGGCATCTAAGGTGGTAGATGATGTGTATTCCTTCAAGGAACACTAGTGTTTTAAAGTTAGGAGCAATGTCAGAGATGTGGTGTATGCAGAAATGTATGGAAATTCTGATCTATTCTATGGATCAAAAAGCCAAATAACTATTACAATACAGAATATCAACCGTCTATGTTGGTTAGTGCAACAATATCAATAATCCTGCACTTACATTTTTGGTATATAAATTGATGAAACTATAATGGCTACATTAATAGTGCTGAAATATGGGATATGATGCTTAAATCATGTTTGACAGTTTCACACATTTTAACTCTAAAACAAGATGGATGCTGTTCACCAGGGTGTTACATACCTTATCACTGATGAAAGTGGTAATAAACACCTTACAAAACTTCCGAAATTTAGGCAGGAAAGTACGGAAATCCTGATCCAATCTATAAAAGAGAAATAACAATTTGATTACATGTGAGTTTCAGGACAACTAGGTAAATTTATTTTGAGGCTTGACAGAATTTCTAACAGTGAACAAAGCATCACATGCTATTTGGATGACAAAATGTGTGCTTTGTTGTCACCTTAGCTGATACATTTGAT
The DNA here is from genome assembly GCA_006937965.1 of Callopanchax toddi. NCBI lineage: Eukaryota > Metazoa > Chordata > Actinopteri > Cyprinodontiformes > Nothobranchiidae > Callopanchax > Callopanchax toddi. The sequence goes on along the minus strand of SSNR01000105.1, from coordinate 1,648,140 downwards.
CTGTATCTTTCCATATGAAAATAAAACACATTAATTGCTTTTCTTTACTGTTAGAAATTGTAGATCAGTTGACCAACACTCTATTGTACTGCGTAGGGCACCGAACTTAACGTAAACATACCGGTTGCTATGGAAACGCGTGTAAAAGCGGTCGTCTCCGTCCTGCTCTCGTTCCCCGCCGAGTGGGTTATTGAAGAAGCAGTTGTTTTAGTTAAATTTGAGTTTTGGTATGCTAATTGAACATGGCTCATTAAGCATGCACAAGATGAAATTATGTCAAAGCCTCAAAATATGGATACGACACCAAACTAGGCTAACGGAGTAGCATAGCGAGCTGAAACAGAAGACTGTATTTGAGTGAAAACACATCTAACACAGTTCAATGACCGCTAAACGCCCACGGTAATACAATATAATGCATATAATCGGACATTAACAAAGCAAAACGGGACTTACCTTGGACATATAGCATTCACCGAACATTACACCGCATGGCCTGCGAAGAAGTGATGCGAAGCTCAAAGCTGCTGGAGTGTGATGTAATCCGTGTGCACGGTTTGTTAAACCGAGGGTACGGATTAGGAATCCGTGCGCACGGTTTTGTAAACTGAGGGAACGGATTCTTTCGACCTGAAATTTATTTCCCTACCTGACCCCTCCGGGGCTCCGTACAAACGAGCTGTAAACAAACACTTTAATATTTCTAAATACTTCATAAATTCTTCTTTTATTTAAAAAGTTCTAAACTTTCTAACCAAGACAAACACGAATGAGAGATTTAACACTGAAGTACTGAGGCTCACTCTGTTTCTCCTCTATCGACTGGACGGACTGACAGGGTTTGTTTTACTGGTTTTCTCATAGTCAATAAAGCTCCTTGAGCAAATGTTTTTCACCTGTCCTATTGCTTCTGTCTCAGATTTCACACCAGTAATGGTGTTTTCAGTTCGATTCCAGGTTTTATGAGCACTATTAAACCAACAGCATGTGCTGGTTGCTGAGGCTGATGAGGCGTAACCCCTCTGCTCTCGTTCAGGCTGGCTCCTCCAGGCTGAATGGATCAGAGACTGGGACGAGGAGGGAGGGACGCTGCGCTGTGATGGATCGTCAGAGAGGACGGGGTCAAATCTCTCCCCGTGTATAATCTCACTCCAGGGCTCTTATTTACAAAACTGATTCATTATTGATCAATTTTCATTTAAAGTAGGAAGTTGTTATTTATAAAATCCTTGGCTTTATGTCAAAATGGTCTTATCCTTCAGGAAAATCTATACTGGTTCTGAGGGGGTCTAACAGTCAGGATCCTGTGATAAACTTCAACAACGTTCAAGCATTTAATTACCTGAAGTGATACGGAATTTATTATCTGATGCTCTGAGTTTGGCTTTTACCTTTGTTTCTATTAGGAATCATTTTAAAGAGCAACTTGAAGGATGTTTTTCTCAAATTATACACAAAATGTCCTCATTTAGATTTTAAAAAATCATCATTTCTCCTAAGACTTGTCTTTAGAACATGTTAAAGCCTTGAGGACAGTTTGAAGTATCGGGGGAGGCAAAACATAATACAGCTCAGTATTTATGGATGTGAATACTTAAGGGTATGCACGGGATACGTACAGGGTAATTACAAATACATACAGGGAATTATGGGCGTTAACAAATACGCTATAACCTCTGACCCCTTGAACATCACACAAACAATAATCATCTTTGTTCCCAATAACTTGGATTACAATGACTCTTTTACTATTTTTTAACCTGAATCAACATTCCCAGGTATCCAGATCGTTTTTCCAGAAGACCCCACAGAACTCTTTAGTATAATAAACTCAAAGACTTCCTGATGTCTCCTTCTAAACGACACTACTTTGAATCCACTGTCCAGAAATGTCTTTAATATGATTAATGCGTCTTCTTCCACAGTATTATGAATGTTTGATCCAGCTTCAGTATTATTTCATATTTTTACTTTGCTAAAAGGTTAAAATCAATATGATTCATATTTACTTATTAAGGTGAACTATAGCTTTAAGGGCTTGAGTCATGTGACCTTGATAGAAACCCTTTCATTGGCCCACGTCGACATGACTCCATCTTAAGTCTCGCCACTTCCTGACACAATAGAGTTCTCAGTCTGCCTATACTGAGTCCAGACGCTAGCTGTCACCCACTACACAACTGAGCTAATTTCCTAAGTTGCCGGCTCTCCCCTGAACGGGTAACGAGCCCCGTTTTGAGCCGATGATCACCGCTCTTTTCCCCGAGGCATAGACAGTCTGCCTCTCTCCACGACATGGGGAAAGAAGCCTTTGCTATGTTAGCTCAAGATGCTAACCACAGACAGAGATGGTTTTTCTGTCTGCCGCATCCTGGGATGGGAACCGGGCGCCTGCCGGCGGCTACCACCGCCCCCGACGGCTCCAGCCGGATTGAGGGAGGACCCTTCCACCTCCGTATCGGTTCTCGACTTCCATCCGGGACCGATCCATGGGATCGCCAGCTAAGTAAAACCCTCTCTGGTAAAGCTAAAGGTCTCTGTTGATAAGTAACGCTCCACTAACTTATCCATCAGCAACTCCTCCACTCCAACCTAACTAAATTAAGATAAACTCCCTAGTCTTAAAACATCATGAGACTCAAGTCATTAAAACTTAAACTGCTTTCATAAAACAATGCTGGCAAATTGCCGCGAACCTGAGCCGGCATCTGGGAGCCTTTGGTCGTTCATAAGTGGTCAGACCGTGCCGGTAATGTTGCGCAATCATGTGCGTTTCACAAAAGATTTCTCGATGGCGGTATGAAGGAGGTATGGGGGCGGTCTTCGCGCTGTTGACGCGCAGGGTACAGAGACGTGAGACGGAAGCGCTCGTATAAACGGACAGGCAACTTCTGCTTCAGCCAGAAGCTCCCGGATCTCGGTGTCGCTCCAGTTTGCCGTCTCCGCTGAGTGTTTACGAATGCGTAGCAGCTTTCCCATGTTTACCTGATTTTTAAATACTTTCTCTGGTCGGGGGTCGGCTCACTTTTGCCACGTTATTAGTGTCACCTGCCTCTGTTGCGCCAAGGCGTAATCTTCATTCACAAGTCCGACGTTTCGGGAATATTACTACCAAGCGTGGCGGCACAAATGCTGCAAAATTGCCGCGTCGCCATGCTGCCACGGCACTTTCATAAGACACACCGTGGCGGCAGTATTACGCTGATTTGCCGGCACGGTGTGTCTTATGAAAGCGGCTTGTTATTATGATCAACTTAGAACACCATACCATCGTGTTGACAAAAGCTATAACCTTGCTACCTCTGCCAATCTGTTTGGAACTGTTTGTCCGTCTTCTTTTATAATAAATCCTGTAAAGTCTTATTCCTGACTCAGACTTCCATTCGTCAATATCAAGATACGTAATCTACTCCCTGTAACATCTGACAGAACCTAGAGTTTCTGTAAAATACTAGTAAGTGACGGTATCCGAGAAAACTCCGAGTAAAACCGACAAAACGAAGCTAGATTTTACAGATGTGTGCAGCTACAAACGTAATAAGTTTATAACTGGTTTATAACTTCAACCAGTTTATAACTGGTTGAAGTTTCTTTACCTTGCAGCCACTCCGGATGGAAACTCATTTTAATCATAGAGTTGAATCCTTGCTGCTGTTCTGGCTCGTGAGTTAAGATGTTAATGGGAACCCTGATGGGATTTTTCATTTATTTTGGGAGAATGAGTCATGACGGGTTCAAGTTCAGTTTGAAGCACCAAGAAATAAAACTAATACACAAAAAGATCTGTTGCCTGAGTGCCACAGAAAGAACTCCATTTCATTATTTTACCCTCCTCCGCTCCTCCTTATACTCCCAAAATGAAATGACCACTGGCAGAGATCTCCAAGAGTGTTTTTTTGTGAAAGAGTAATGGCGTTGCAGCATAAAGAGTGTCGCCCCTCCTCAGCCTCTCCTTCTGGTTAATTTCCTCAGAGCCTGCGGGGCTAGCCAGTAGGGGGATTTGACAGAAGACTTCTGACAATCCTGAGGAGAGCTGACACCGAGAGTGCAAGTCTGTCCATCGCTCGCGGCCAGATTGGAAGATGCTCAGCATGCAGAGAGCAGATGAGACAACCAGAGGAGCCAGGAGGGCTGTCCTTGCAGAGAGGGCTAAACTTGAAACGTCTGAGAATGTCACACTGCCACACAGAGGCTGCAGCTCACACTTCAGCCGGCTCTAGATCTGTGGTCACAGTCATTTTCACTGATGTTATTCAGAAATCAGACACTTTCTGTAATGGCTGAGCAGCTGAACTGAACTCCACCGATCCAGGATGGGCAGCATGTTCTGCAGGAAATGCATCTGATGTCAAATACAGCTTTTATTAAAACGCAGCATCCAGCCTAAAGCTCTCATACCGCGATCTTAGTATTTACGTTTATCTTTAAAGCATGCAAAGCTGAAATATCACAGAACTATTTTCTCTAACTAAATGTGGTGGAGGGACGTGAATTCAACCGTTTCAACCGCTAACTTCCATTAGTGATCCAGGATAATTTTGTCAAAATATTCAGCCCAGCAGCAATTTCAGGGCTTTTTATCTGTTTTTGATGTTTGCAACATGACATATTTGGTTTGTTTTCTTGATGTTTTATTCTCTGAAGTCTCTCTTAGAATAATAAATGATTCTGCCTTTGAACTGAGACCCGATGACCGTGTGACCTGATGGGAGTCGCTGCTCAGCCTGAGACAGAAAACCCTCCGCTCCATTCATTTATCAGCTTTATATTATTAACCTAGCAGGCTTCCTTCATCCACGCCTCGTTTACTAATAAATCTGTTCATGACTAATGATTCATTTGCATTTTTTTAACTAATAAGAAAATGTTTTGGCATAGAGGTGATTAGAAACACGGTCAGGAACAGAAATGATTGGATTTTTTTCTGCATTTAATCCTCATCACGTTAATAGAATTTTATTTTTGAAAGAAAACAGATTTCTTTATGAAATTTTCTGTGTATTTATAAGTACTAGACCAGGGGTCACCATCCTGGTGCCCCCAGGAGCCATACAAGGTGCCCACAGGCCTTTTCTCCAAATAGCATAAGTCTATAATAAAATAAGATATAAAATAAACTGCTGCCATCTATTTTAATCACAAATGCATTATTATAGATTTAAAAACTACAATTTTCTTTAAAAAACATTCAAATAAGTTTATTATACACTGAAAAAAGTAAACATTGGTCTAACCTAAAATAAAAACAGGGGTCTAACTTTAAAAAATTGAAGCAATCGGTCACAAGTAATTTAATTAGGTTTATCCAAGTTAATCTTTTTAAGTTTACTTTGAACAAACTTAATTAACTTTGAAAGAACTTAATTTAATTTCTTGTGACTGATTACTTCAAAATTTTTTAAGTTAGACCCCTGTTTTCTTTTTTCAGTGTACACTAGGGATGCACCGATACCGATACTGGTATTGGTATCGGCTCGGTATCGGTTAAAGTTACCAGATACCAGGAACCGATACCAGTGGCTTCATTGTCTGTGACTTGTGATTTCTGTTGTAGTTTCCTATAGTGAACACTAGGGGGAGCTATTGAGCTAAAGAGGAACAGTGTGGGTTGAGAGCTGGAGATGGTGCCAAATAGTTCATTTTATTTGGTTAAAATGTGGGAAAACTGCAATAATTTCACTGTGAAATCACAGAAAATGGTTATTTTTCATCTTCTATTTTAGTTTTGTGATCATTTTTATTAATATATTTGTTGTAAAAAGCAGAGAAGAAAAATTAAAAAATAAAACCTGTATTCAAATTCGTTGCATTTTTTTGTGTGTGTTTTGTGTGTGTGTGTGTGTGTGTGGTAGAAGTATCGTATCGGTACTTGGTATCGGCGAGTACTCAGATTTAAGTATCGGATCAGTTTTGAAAAAAGTGGTATCGGTACATCCTTAGTGTACACTGTATAAAGAAAACGGGTCAGACTTTAAAAATTGTGTCAATTTGTCACAAGTAATTAAATTAGGTTTATCCAACTTTGAAAAAACTTAATTTAATTACTTGTGACAAATTGATGCCATTTTTTAAAGTTAGACCCATGTTTTCTTTTTACAGTGTACATAATGTTAGTTTAACTCTGATCTATTCTAGTTTAAAGATAAATATTATATCAACTTGGTAGCCCTTTGTATGGCTCAGTAACTCTCAGCTTCACAAGCTGACGTCACACGTTGCTTTTTGTATGATTCTTGTTTTATCTCAACTCTGAAACTAACTTTAGATTTTGTGCAGAAAAGTTTCGTTATTGAGCTGAAATATTTGACAACGTCAAAGAAAATTTGAGGGTGAGTTGTTTTTGGGGAAATCTATAACCATTCGCAGTAGGGATGTACCGATACTTTTTTCAAAACCGATCCGATACCGATACTTAAATCTGAGTACTCGCCGATACCGAGTACCGATACCGATACTTCTACCACACACAAAAAATGCAACAAATTGGAATACAGGTTTTATTTTTTCTTCTCTGCTTTTTACAACAAATAACTGAGTTAGATAAAAAAAAAAAGAAATATATTAAAAACTGACCACAAAACTAAAATATAAGGTGAAAAATAACCATTTTCTGTGATTTCACAGTGAAATTATTGCAGTTTTCCACATTTTAACCAATGAAAATGAACTATTTGGCACCATCTCCAGCTCTCAACCCACACTGTTCCTCTTTAGCTCAATAGCTCCCCCTAGTGTTCAATATAGGAAACTACAACAGAAATCACAAGTCAGACAGTGAAGCCACTGGTATCGGTTCCTGGTATCGGGTAACTTTAACCAATACCAATACCGATACTGGTATCGGCCCGATACGATATCAGTATTGTATTGGTGCATCCCTAATTCGCAGAATGTTCTTTCTTTGTATTTTGATCATTAATCGTATAATTTACCAAAGGGAAATCGGATGTTAAAAGAAAAACACGTGCCCCCTTGTGGCCGGCTGAAGAATAAGTTTTGAGTTATGTAAACAAATGAATCTGTTTTCTTAATAAAATGTAAAAAGTCTCTAGATCAGATCATTTTCCAGCTGCTGACTTGTTAACAGCTGTCTTGCTGTTTGTTCAAATTTTCATTTGATGACTAAAAACACCGTGAGCAGGACAGACCCACATCTCGACTGCACAAATTCCCAAACACAATAAGGCAGAACCCATAGACGAAGAAAATGTGCAACAGGTTGTTCTCCACATCTGGACGTGCGCTTGCTGTAAGTTCATGTAAACAAAATTTGGCCAAAGCATACTTCCTTCTGAAACGACAGTTGATGAGCTTGACAGTGCACGTGTTTGGACGCATTCCTACCACTAAATCGAGCATGAAATTAGTCATTAATTATTGCATTTGAGGTTTCTTAACTTAAACGTAGAACTTTTGGATGTCAAACATCTTGTATGGCCACGATGGATCCTCTGCTGGTCAGACTGACCTCCAGCGGTGTCTCTGATTCACTCCTCGTGTCTAACTTTGAACCAATCATCGATCCTCGTGAGTCACAATCCCCTAAGTCTGAAGCAGTGTAGATAATAATCAACCAACATGCTGTATAATGAACAGGAATCAGTCATAATGCTGCGTACTGGCTAAGAAGTGATGATATACCATGAAATGTTGCAGTACTTGAAAATGTTCCAGAAGCAGAGAGTAGCTCACTTTGAGGACCGATTATCTGATGATATCAGCTGTTCATCTATTTTCCTCCAAATGTTTCTAAATGTCAGAATCTTCTGAAATGTCTGATTCTGTGAAGAACTGAAGAGATGACAGTTTTCTACAACTGTATGAAGGAAAACTGAAGTAATTATCTTTGCACTTGAAAAAAATAACCGTAAAGATAAAGATCGTTGGTCTTCTGGTGTTTTACCTAAATCTACTGGTAGAGACCTGCAGGTCTTATTCCTGATAATCAGGTCAGATCTCTGGTTTGAACCTGTTTTTACTAAACTTGGCTCCATTGTTTCTCATTCTGAAATGGGAGTTTTTAAATTTATGGGTTTGTTTCATCTACCTGGGATTATTGTAACACTCTCTACATCCAAAACGTCCTTAGACCGGCTACAGAGGTTACAGAATGGATCCTGACTAAATCCTCCAGATTCGCCCATCTAACTCCACTGCAGCTGAATGAGGCATCGAGAGCATTTCAAGATCCTGGTCCGACAACAGCTTACATCAGTGGGCTTTTGCATCAAAACACCCCCATCAGGTCCCTGAGGTCCTCTGACCAAAGCCTGCTTCTAGTCCCCAAAACTAGACTGAAAACCAAAGGAGGCGGAGCCTCTTCTTCTGTAGCTCCTAGACTCTGGAGCTCTTCCTCTGACACTGAGGTCAGAAACTCAGTGGCTTTGTTTAAACATCATTGTAAGATGCATTTTTTAAAGAGAGATTACCTCCCATGTGGGAGTGGGGTTCAACTACTGCAATGCCCTCCTAACTGAAAACAAATAGTTCAGAACTCAGCAGCACGCTTGGTCTTCAACCAGCCTAAAAGAGCACATGTCCCCCCTCTGTTCATGGAGCTCCACTGGCTACCTTTAGCTGCTGCATCAAACTCGTCTCTAACACTAGAATACAGGGTCCTGAAAGGAACGGCTCCATCTACTGGAATCCTCTTGCTAAGGCTGACGTCACGGCTCGGTCGGTCACTGTGGTCATCTCATGTGTCGTTCCACGACGGAGGAATGACCTACCAAGCTACTAGAACAGGTCCATCTTCAAGAACCTCCTGAAGACCCAGCTCTTCAGAGAACATCTTCTAGACTAGCTCCTACCTTCACTTCTCCTCTATACTCTCTTCATGCTCTTCACTCTATCCTGTGTTCTTTTTCCCTCACGGTCACCTCAGAGACTAGCGTTCGACCATCTAAGTAGTTTGTTTAGGTTTAATGTCAAGGTTAGTTGTTTGTTAGCCTCAACAAGAACTTCTTGGTTACGATATCATTTGTAAGTCGCTTTAAAGCGTTTGCTGTACATAAACATAAACTAATCCCGGCCCAGCCATGTGTCAAAGTATCCTTGGGCAAGAACCTCCAACTTCCTCCCGGGCGCCACCAAAAAATGGCCGCCATCTGCTCCCTCAGGGACGTGTCAGAACAAATTCCACTACTGAGGTACGTATGCAAGTGGCCACAGATTCCCCTCCCTTTACGTATGTTGTGCTTTGTGTAAAGCTCTGTGTGGCGTTTATCTTCATAAATAAAGTCTTGCTAACCATCGATTAGCAGGGCTGTGGAACGTCAGAGTGGTGAGGTGAGCACTGAAGATGAGCAGAAGACAACATGAAGTTTTCACATTTTCATCATTTCCCCCAAGTTCATGGAAGCAGGTTACCAAGGCAACAAGAAATAAAGCAACTTGGCTTATTGACCCCAAAATAAAAAGATGTTTCAGTGTCATGCATCATCCAGCAGTCCTGAGGTCAATCCCACACATTAATGAACACATGAAGCAGTCAAACAATAAAGAGACTTGGATGTTTTAATCGCTTTTCTGGGATCCAGACGCTGCTCTTCCTCTCAGCTACTCGATGATTGTATTCTAAACCGATTCTACATTTTAAAGCAGTTAGTCTTGGTACCTGCCCCCATGAGGTCTAGGAGATGTCCCTCCTTCTCTCTGTTTTCACACCTGGCTTCAAGGTGAGCTAGCTGGAAGGCAAATAACGATGTGTGGGAGTGAGAAGGTCCAGGGCAGCCCCTGGCCGCTTGTTTCTTCCACTAATGGCATCCACGTCCAGCCTCTGATTAATTAAACATCCCTTGGGGTCGTGGAGTCATGGAAGGCGATGTAATTTATCATCTGGCTGTTGCGTAATGGAGTGTGGCCTACTGCAGAGTCCCTCATTAGGAGTGATAAACTCAGCTGTTGCTTCCAAGGCCTCAGAGAGGAGCCGGTTGGAAACGAGTGTTTTTAACAAACCTCAAGCTGCTTTTCACCTCGAACTCAACAAGCCTCAGAGCTTCAAGAGGAGGGAAGGCTTTTAGTCACAGAAACAAAAAGGTAAAGGAAGTCATTAAAGCTCTAAATATAAACTATAAAACGGCATTATTTTAGATTGGTCATATAAACCAGTTGTTATAAAGGTTAAACTGGACATTTACACAAGATTTGTGAATTTAATTTTTATTGATAGATTAAATTTAAAAATTAAAGCAGATTTTAGGTTAATACTTCCTTTTTCCTTCATTTCTATGACTGAAATACACTGCAAAAACTGATTTCTAAGAAAGTAAAATAGCCTTGTTTTTAGACATTTTGACTTATTTTTGTCTATAAAGAAAATATATTCTTACAGCCCTACTTGAAAAAGGCCAAATCTTCTTAAATATGGTCAAATTTTCTAGATTTGAGCAAAAAAAAAATCTGCCAATGGGGTATGCTAAATTTGCTTGGCTAGATTCCTTAAAACTAGCGAATTGTTCTAAATGCAGAAAAAGTTTGCTATTTGGTTTTTCCATTTCAAAATAAAATCAGAAAAAACAAATAATCATTTTGTTTTCTTATTTATTTATTTATTTATGTTGTTTTAAAACAAAATTTGAAAAATAGACAAAGGGAAAAAAGCCTTATTTTTTGCAATTTGCAGGTTAAAACAAAAAAAAATCTTAGTTCCCTCTTCCTTGAACCGGAAATCATCCGGTGACAGTCGGAACTCGTGGCGACTCGACTTCTTTTCGAACTGCAGTCAGCTCCAGCACATGCACTGGTTTTTGTCAGTGTGATGTGAAAGTATTGAACATGTGTTTGTGGATTGTTCAAAGGTAGCCTGGCTATATTTTGGTCCGATTTACAAAGTTTTCTTTTTAGAAAAATTGGCAAAAGTTTAATATTATCAAAGCTTCAAATACTTCTTATTTTTAAAAACTCACTTCTGAAGAAATGTTTCTAATTAACTTACTTTTAATTTTAGCAAAATACTATATTCACAAAATGAAACGGGGTGGAAAACTCCCTTTTACACCTTTAGAGAATCTGATCTAAAAATGTATATTAGGCCCGTTTCCACTATCGGAACTTCGGGGTAATTTTACCGGAACTTTGCGGCGCACGACTGTTTCCATTTCGAAATTTCGAGAGGGCCGTCTTCAGGACCATTTCAGAGACCAACGGAGTCCCTGATCAGGGGCAGGTACTCTGATCGGCCCGATAGACTCGTGGAGTGGGAAATGTGGTTAACTCGTGCTGATTGGTTGTGGGATGAAGGGAAATGATGAAAGCAGACCGCGCCGAGATAAATTACCTGTGTTGTTGTTGCAAAATGACCGTCTCTTCAAAGTTGGATTAGTTCGTCATGAAGTATACTCGTCCTTCTGTTCAGCACTCCCATCACGATGTATAAAAACAGATAAATACGCTGCAACCATCGTTTCTTCGTCCATCGTAGATCTATTTATTATTCTCCACTTCCTTGTCTGTTGGCGCCTTTTACGCTTGTCAGTGACGTCGATGCTGACGTCTTACAAAAGTTCCGGAAAGGTGGAGCTGTAATGGAGACACAACAGCTGAGAGGACCGAGACACAGGAATGTCCCGGTCACTTCCCCCTCACAGAAATTACCCCGAAGTTCCGACAGTGGAAACGAGGCTATAGCCTCTATTAAAAGCCTTTATTTAATCAAAAAATTGATAAAACAAAGTTTTTCAAAACTTTTCTTTGACTGAATAGACAGACCCTTCATCTTTGTCTTGTTTTGTGTGAATTGATTTATTGTTGTTCTTTTGTTGTTTTTCATGACAAAAAGTTGGATGTACATTTCCAACCATGTATTATATGCCAGTTTGTTTTGATTGTTGAGATTTGTGGTTGTAATGAAACGACCTGTTCAATAGAAAACAGTGAAGACATGGACATGTTTGTGTTATTCAGAGGGAGTTGACTCATCACACTGAGAGTTGCGTCTTCTCAAATTGTTCTCCATGCAGAACCTTCTGACACTCATATAGAGTGATGTGGAGCTCCATGGCGGCGTAAAGCATCGCTGATTTCAGCGTGGGGGGTTTGACGTCTTCAAAGAGCCGCGTATCAAGTTTGTGAAGGGCTCCAGTGCAGACGTTGTTGCAAAGTTTTCGCGCTTTAGCTCAAAACAATTCGACTTCCGGTGTTTTTCCGGCACTTCCGGTGTCGCAACAAATTAAAACAATTACCGGATTTTGCATTTTAGGTTAAAAAAAAAAAAAGGTAAAAATCCATCACTGTGGTTTTTGTCTTTGTTAAATATTACGTTTTTACTTTTGGCTTTCAAAAACTGAAAAACTATGTGGTTTATTGTTATGTCTGATTTTATTTTGAAACTGAGAAACCAAAGAACGAACCACATACGGATTAGGGCTGTAAGATATATTTTCTTTTTAGACAAAAATAAGTCAAAATGTCTAAAAACAAGGCTATTTTACTTTCTTAGAAATTAGTTTTTGCAGTGTAGCTTCCCTTTAAGTTTAGAGGCTAATTATTTAATTTAATTAACAAAAAGCATTTTGTGCTTTTAGAGACGTTTCAGGCACAGATAAAGCCTTTTGCTGCAAAATTACAACAAAAAACTGCTTTCTTTCTGCAGTGAGCTGAGTGACAGAGAGCGGCAGCATGTGTGCAAACATGTTATGGTTTGTTACCCAGATGGAGGCTGTTTGCTGTAAAAGGAAGTAAAAGGAGAGAGGCGTTCTGCGATCTTTTGATGTAAATCTGACTGAAATCACAGCACAGTTGTCTTTACCCAATGCATATGGTGATTTCTGCAGAGCAGCAGCTTGGAAATCGCTTGTCAACAACTGCTGTTGAACATGAATCCCTTACAGGCCAAGTTTCAGTCACTGGTGTCTGCAGGTTCAGGTGACGAAGATCGAGGTTTAGATCATCGTGAAACTAATGAAAATAATGTGTTAAACGAAAGAAAAACTGGGAAGATTTTGATGCTGAACAAGTGAGAAAGAGACTGGATAAATAAAAAGCTCACACTCCTTTTCAACATGCTAAAGTATTTAATTTTTATTCTTTGAACTCAGATTTACTCTATGTGGACAGGAAGGATCTGAAGAAACCTCTGACTGAATTAACCCCCTTTGCTTTTTCTGCTCTTCTTCAAATCTTTAAGTCATTTTCATATAAAATTATTAATTAATTCAATAATAATATTATTTTTACATTATTATTGCATGGTTCTCGGATGGAAAAGGGTGGATTGCCAACTCCGGGTCGGGAGAGAGGTTCTGCCTCAAGTGGACGCCTCCCTCAGGAGGTGTTTCAGGCATGTCCTGCTGGCAGGAGCCCCCGGGTCGACCCAGGACACGTTGGAGAAAGTACATCTTCAGCCTGGCCTGGGAACACCTTGGGGTCCTGCTGGAGGAGCTGATGGAGGTGGCTGGGTTGAGGACGGTCTGGGACTCCCTAGTTGGGATGCTGCCCCTGAGTCCCGGACCCTGATAGGTGGAAGAAGACGAGACGAGATTGTTATTGCTTTTCATCATTCTGGCCCCAAATGAATAAAAAATGCCCTTCGTGTTTTGTTCTAGATGTGGGCATTAAAGGGTTAAAGGACCTACCTTGCGCGCCCAGCAGTAGGAGTGGAATGCAGCCTTTGTTTTTCCCGCGTCCTGTCCAGCAGCAAAGCGATCAGAATCGATGTCTGAATGCCAAAAACAAGCCTTACAGATTTACTATCAGGTGGGGCGTTACAGCTGAATGCAGCCCATTACTTTAAAGTCAGATTGTTTGCTGTGAAATGAACGTATGCAGGTATAAATTAAAAGCTGACGCACGATTCCACCCTCACTCTGTTTGCCTCTCACAACAGAACCTGAAGAATATGTAAACAAGACGAGCTTTGTTGGGAATTGTCTCAAAATATCACAGAGAGAAGAGAATCAAACAGATGTAAAGGACCCGACGCCGGCTGGGTCTGAGCAGAATGCAAATAGGACTTCATCAAGTCTCTAATATGCAAATTACCATCATCTAGCAGCAACATTCAGTAAGTTTTCAAGCAGGTTTTAGCTTCTTTCCACTGAAAGCGTTTGGCAGCAGTGAGTCTGGAGCATCAGCTCTGCAGAACGAATCTGAACGTTTTCACTGAGTTTATTATTATATGCAACACATTTTCATAAAACGTCAACTAACAAATAGATATTTGATGTTTTAGTGAACATTTAATTGATGTATTTACTTCACCAATTTTAGCATAAAATTGTCAATGTTATTCAAAATAACATATTTAGACACAATGGGGTTTATGCACGGTCACTTCCTGGTTGCGATAGAGGCTGCCGCTCCCTTCCGGTTCAACGCTGTTCCCACACAAACTGGACAAAATTGATTTTTTTACCCGTTTTCTTCAAGACCTGCCGCGCATCACGGTAAACGATGTCCACCGAATTTTTGAAAAACACACAGAGACGTCTGCGAGCAAGCGGGTGAAGGACTTTAAGCTTTATATAACCAGCTTTATTCATGAAATTGAAGGTAAGCTAACAGCGTTAGCTCGTAGCTTCCATCATCAAAAAACAGTGAAACAAATCTATATAGCCGTGATCGTGGGCTCCAACTGCTTCCCAACTTTCAACTTTCTCTGGTCTAGCTGTACGTTATCAAACACCAAGTCTTCATTCACCAAAAGAATAGTTGTTCCAGTGAAATAACACACGAACGGCGCCGCGCCTCCTCCATTAGCCTCCTCCACTCGGCTCTTTGACTACTGTGCTGCAAAGTGTGGACTGCAGACACGGTGTGGTTAGAAATGATCACGTTTTCTCTTCTTAAGTTCACAATCCTTCCTTTTTGTAGTTATTTATTCAGTGGAAATGTGTGGAAACGGACTGATGAATTATATTCAGCTGATGCGGTACACAACGGAGCACAGCAGTGTTCAGCTGTCGAGGCTTCCCGTCCGCTGATACTTATATGATGGCTTCATTTCTTAGTGCTATAATATATATATCATTCTGTACTATACTATACTATTACTCGTTTTGATTATAAACAATATCTTTAGCTGGAAATGCACTCTAACTCTGGAAATCTTCACGTTTCAAATGGAACCGGAAATGGTCCCGCGAGGTAATTTTAAACTGGAAGTTCTACTAAGTACTCTGTGCATAAAGCCTATTCATGACTGAAAAATCTCCCGTGCCTAAATAAAATGTATTCTAGCCGGAATACAAAATCAACCGCTAACATCACATGATACAATCTGTCTTTTTAAAAAGTCTCGTCATCTGTTTTATAGTTTTAAGTGATTCTTTTTAAATATGCCATTCAAATATTTTAGTGGCGCTCAGGATGAAATGGGATAATCTTGATTCCGGTAAAGAAATGTATCAGCGGTAAAGATTTTATTGGGTAAACCGTAGAGCCAGAGGCAATATATGAGTATTGCTATAATAATATTATGTACTTTTAATCTTTCCATCAACACTTTAGCAGATTTATAACACCGTTACCTAATTCTTCTCTGACTGATGACTCCTCTTAGCGCTCTGTTGGACAAAAAACCTCCAGCAGCTTTAAAATCAGAGTCCCTTTATTCGTCCTTTCACAATGAAATTCTGTTTCAGTACCAAGGTCAGACATACAGCACATAAAAAACACATAACAGGTCAGGCTGACAAGGCAGCCACTTAGTAGGGCGCCCCCTTTATGCAGATGAAAGGATAACAAGAGGGACGGAGAAAAACAGGCCCCCCAGCTCTGCTTCGACAGGGGGCAAAGATGGGAAGCAAAAAATAGCTGTAACTGAAAATAGTTTCAACAATAAATCAATTTTATAAAATTGTATTCATCTTTTATCTTTGTTTTTACCAGTGTTTTATGAAGTGTATTTTTATTATGTGCAGCATTTGGGTTGATGAGTAACAACAGATGTGTTTTTGCTCATGGTTTTATTATTTATTTTATTAATTTTTAACCTTAATTGATTTTATTTGTGCTTTTATGTAGTTGTCTTTCATCATGTTCAGCACTTTGGGTTGCATGAGCAACAGTAAATGTGCTTTATAAATAAAGTTGACCTATGTAGCGTTATAAAACCTGGGGTTTATTCTACACCTTCCGTAAGAACACTAGTGGAGTTTTGCTAGTTTTATTCAAAGGGGTGACCTTTGAGGGGTGTCTGAACGGGGATATTTCTCTAGGTTCTTTAATTACAGGGAGCTAGTAGGATCTTTTATATTGACGAATAGAAGCTTGAGTCATGGAACTAGACTTCATAATTTTATTAAGAAAGACGTACGACAGATATCACAGATAAGAAAGAGGTAGTTAGCAGGTGGTCAGCATTAAGTCATTCACGATGGTAAGGTGTTCTGAATTGAATCTTAAAGAGCATATTTTAAGTTAGACACTCCCTTAAACAAATGTTTAGAGAAATATAATAGAAACTTTTTCTGAATAAAAATTTACACAAATTCAGCTTATTTAGGCTCTTGGATTCGTTTTTGTGAGAATTGTCAATTTTTTCACCAAACCGGAAGTGACGACAGTTCAGGGAGACCGTTCGTTCTCTATATAGAAAACTGATCCACTATTCACTACTTGTGACGAGCAAAACAAACCCCCAGAGTGCCGTTATTTTATTACTTTATTACTATAGTGAGAAGTTATTTTATTAAGATAAAAAATAAAAAAAAAGATAAAAACAATCAGTCCTGTAAGGCTGTACCCTGTCGGTCCAGCTGTAGACCGTGACCCACCTCCTCACTTGGGTCTGGGTAAAATACCAGCGTTTAGCACCAGGTTTGATCATCAGAGCTCCAAACATTGAGCTGCGTTTAGGTGGATTGTTAAGAAATGAAAGAGTTTATAAAAAGTTTCACAGGATGCAGCTAAACGGTTCGAGGCTGACCGAAACAGTGTCGGGTCAGGCTGGAAACCCCGCTGGGAATCCCCTCTTGGGAGCCGCTGGGAACGGGAATCCCCTCTGGAGAGCATCGCGGCATGGATTTACTGTACCCCGCCAGCCAGGTGAGGGTCAGACACCTGAAGGAAATGCTCTCATGAAATCGCTGATCGGTACCGGATTACGACCCACCACGAACCGTACCAAACCTGGCATGGAAACGAGACTCAAGTCTCCCCGTTAGCTCCTGTTAGCTGCTGCATGCTAACAGCGGTTAGCTCTTGTTTGCTGCTGCGTGCTAACAGCGGTTCCGGTGAATGGATCGAAGTAACGGCGCATGTTTAGAGTCACACTGAATGTTTTTCGTCGGTATGTGGGACTCCATCACATCCAGTCCTGGACTAGACCAGGACCGCCGGGGTTTTTCGTCTCCAAACAGAAGTCACCGTACCGGTAAGGAAGCCGTCCCGTTGTTGACTCAGTGTCCTGACAGACTGGCGATTGGCATTCATAAACATAATAATTTAGCATTTTTTATTAAAATGAATTCACACCGACTTGATTAAAGAGTGCTCTAACCTAAAACTAACAACTCATCGCCGACAGCGAGCAGGCAGCTGGCAGACTAGAGCGGTGCCAGTCTGAGATGTTAAAGTAGTTTAGCTTTAAAAAATCTAACACAATGATTAAAACAAGCATCTGTTACACAAACTCCACACAACAAAGGGCTCAAATGATCATATTTATGGGATTATTGATCGTACAGAGTGTTAAATTACCCTACAAATACTTTATTTATCTACATCTGACAACACTGTAAGCAGCGCCACCTAGCTAGGAGCTCCCGGTCGTGACGTCACAGGTCCACATATGAAAAAAAAAGCGTTTTTAGAAGCTTTGCAAAAAGGGGCACTTTTGACTAGAAAAATGGTTTAAAAAAATGTATTGTAAAACAAAATACCCTCAATAAACATTTCAAATAGTATTTTTGGACAGAGTTTTATCAGAATTTAAAAAAAAAAAGAACTTAATATATGCTCTTTAAATAAGTTTTAGTAGAATGAGTCTCATGATGGTTTAGGAGACTAGGGATTTACTTATTTAGATTAAGGATTCTGATGGAGCTTAAGAGTACTGATGGATCAGTTACTAGTTTGAGAGAGCTAAAGTTGTTAGCTTTTATCAAGAGGCCTTTAAGCTTTACCAGAGTTGTGGGACTTAGCTGCGTTCGATGGATCAGCACCGCTGGAGTCGGATGAGACAGCGCGGAGGTGGTGTTCCCTCCTCGGTCAGGATCAGACAGCTGTGGTGGTCTTGACCACCGGAGGCCACGGTGTTGTCCTGGGATACGAAGCTTAGTGGACCCATCCCTGAGTAAGCTGATGGTTAGCCGGTTGAGCTAACGGAGCAGAGACTGCTGGCATTCCCATAACGGAGCGTCAGACTGAAGGTGTCTGACCTCAGAGGGAAGCTGGTTTCATCGGCTCAGACGGGCTGAGGGAACCGTCTCCGGGTGAGCCGGCAACTAGCGTTAGCTGTGTAGAGGTTGACAGCTGAGCGTGTCGTCTGGTTCGTGTCAGGACCAGAACAGCTCTCTCTAGCTTCCGGGGTCGGAAGTGCTAAAGAGGAATCTAAATGAAACGTGGGCCAATGAGGAGTTACTAATTCACGTGACTCAAACCACTAACTCTTATTGGTTGAAGTAATATATGATTTAACCTTTAGCAGTATGTATGTGAAATAATACTGATGTATGGATCAGACATTCATTAATACTGGGAGAAAATGCATTAATCACATTAAGACATTTTAAACAGTTTGATTAAGAGTAACGACGTTTAGAAGGAGACGTCTGGAAGTCTTTGAGTTATTATTAACTAAAGAGTGAAAATCCAGTGAAGGTCTTCCGGAAAACGTTCTTGATCTGGGAATGTTAATCCAGGTTAAATAATAACAGAGTCATTTTATTCCAAGTTATTAGGAAAAAGATGGTTATTATTTGTGATGATCCTAGAGGTCAAAGTTCAGAGGTAGTAACGCATTTGGCAGCGTTACACCTTGAACTGTGGGACATTTTGCAAGCATTAAAACAGAAACTGTTTTTGTCCAAATAAATGTTTAAATTGACCTTTTACCTCTTAGTTTTTAAAACTTCAACTCGTTTGATGGTCGTTTCTCCATACAACTGGGGAGGTTCGCAGCTGAGTGTGAAGCGGCTGGGATGAGGATCAGCACCTCCAAGTCTGAGTCCATGGTCCGTGACCAGAAAAGGGTGGCTTGCCAACTCCAGGTTGGGAGAGAGGTCCTCCCCCAGGTGGAGGAGTTTAAATATGTCGGGGTCTTGTTCACGAGTGAGGGAAGGAGGGAGCGGGAGATTGACAGGCGGATGGGTTCAGCATCTGCAGTGATGGACGCTGAACCGGTCTGTTGTGGTGAAGAAGGAGCTGAGCCAGAAAGCAAGGCTCTCGATTTACCGGTCGGTCTACGTCCCAATCCTCACCTATGGTCATGAGCTTTGGGTAATGACCGAAAGAACGAGATTGCGGATACAAGATGCTCCTCCACATTGAAAGAAGCCAGTTGAGGTGGTTCAGGCATCTGATTAAGATGCATCCTGGACGCCTCCCTCAGGAGGTGTTTTGGGCATGTCCTGCTGACAGGAGGCCCCCAGGTCGACCCAGGACACGTTGGAGGAAATACATCTCCAGGTTGGTCAGGGAACGCCTGGGCGTTCCAGCTGAGGAGCTGGCGGACCTGGCCGGGAAGAGGACGGTCTGGGATGCCCAACTTGGGATGCTGCCCCCGTGACCCGGACCTCTTTAGTTCAAGATTCAACCGAACAACGAGACACCAATACATATGAGGACGCAGGCGAATAGCACACACAAACGATGTAACCAGTACATACTGGGAGCAACAAGAGAAACAATGATCATGAGAAATGATGCTGTAATACAAAATGAGCCAAGTGAGTCTCAAGTTACCAACAGGATGCACCCAAGTTTGTTTTTAAAGACAGGAAGAATACAAAGTTTGAATTGGACTATTTCCTGAACAGTTTGATGTTCTGCACACATTTTTTGGTCCTGCAAAATAAAACCTTAAATACTGGGATTTTAGGGAAAATACCAGCGAAATGAAATGGGGAAATGTCACATTCTCACTCTGTCCATGGCATTTAAGGCGGTATTCAGATGGGTCGCCGGTGAGGAAGAGTCCAGGTACGTCCTGCTCTGTCAAAACCACCTCCTCCATCCGTGTTTTACCTTAATGCATTGAGCTGTGTTAGCTGCAAACCTGGTGAATTAAATGTGGGAAATGTATTTGTTTGTCCGCATTTTGTTCCCATCAGCCATTGCGTGGCTAAGTTGTGACATCATCTGTATAAAGCACCATTCAAATAAGACATTTTTGTTTAAAATCTAAAAAAAATTGAATACCATCTGGGAAAATATGTTCAGAAACAGCCATAAAGAGAAGAAATACATCAAATCAGCCTAAAATACAATAAATTATTAACTTTAACAAATTAATTTTGGCAGAGCTTTATTAAATTTGTTGTTAATGAACAAAAGTGTCTTTTAGAGGTTTAATCTGTGCCTCGCCCAGTTAGCGGAGCCTCTCTGAGGTTTGTATTCTGGCTCAGCAGATGTTAATAACAGTAATTAGTCACCTTCCTCTGAGACGGATTCAGACTGCAGGCCTCAGGAAACCTTCCTGTCAACTAATTCTAGAATCCTTAACTGGACTAAATTCTCCCACGCTGGATGAAGTCACCTCTAGCTTTTTTAAAACCGTCTTAGTGGAAATGTAACCTGATGCTTCAGAGGACAGAAAGGCCTGAACTGGGACCAATATGATGAAACCATTACGAGGAAAGACACTGAAATCTCTTTTATCTTCGTGTAATGATGTGAGAAAATCTGAGCCTGGACCAGCGGTTTCCACAGGTCGATCCTAGGAGCCTCATTAAACGATAAATTATTGAAAATATCTATCAGACTGAGAATTAAACCATGAGAGATTCAGCAAGAACAGAATCTTTAATCAGCTAGCTTCCAGTCTATTCCTCCTTGTTGTGTTTATCTAACAAACCATCAGCTGAGACTAATCACTTTGTTGTTTCGTAAAGGTCAAAAGCCGAGGAAAGCAGGACTTTTTATTGCATATCTGAGCAGCAGCAGAGCACCGAGGAAGACGAGGACTCCCTGACACCCAGTAAATTACGGAGCAGAGGTGGTAATCAGATTTGCTCTCATGCCTACAATTGTTCATTCAGCATCGTGACCCGAGAAGCACGCCGCTGCTCATCGCCTGCCATTTTCTCTGCTTCTCCTGCTGCGGCGCGTAGGCGTGACTCAAACAAACTTCCCCCTGCCAGGCACAGAACAACCGCGAGGCCCCCGCGGCGATGCTCCTGCTGGGATATCAGAGCATCTGTCCCCCCCGCGGCTCGCCTTTCAAACCGCGCGAAGACCATCAGCTCCCAGCGCCAGCGTTTTTCAAAGACAGAGGCAACGCCGGGGGAATACATTAGCGCCCATCTGCTGGAGCAACACCTGGGTGGGCGTTTTCACTCGTTCGCCCGCCCACACCGGGAGAAGAAATCCCGTCCTGCAAAACTAATAAAGAATCCATCTATCATGAGCGCTTAATCACTAAAATTCATTTTCCTGCCCCTCACTCTCACTGCTTTTCAGATGCGAAGAGTAAAGGTGACATTTGATAAGAAAATGGCTTTTTTTTTTATTATTTCATTCCTGATATTAGATATTAAAGCAGATGAAAGGAACCAAGAGCTATTTCTTGTGGCCAATGCAGAACTCACCATGGTGTAACAGTGGAAAGCTTGCTGGGTGGTAATGTGTCATAAAACCTCGCAAATTTTCATTTAGAGTAGATGACAATCAAACACAATGAAGGCTGTTAAGCTCCAATATTTCCTTAAAATGAAATCCCATTTTCTTTCCCTCCTGAAGGCTGTTTTGGCAGGATTCACTGATTACATGCTTCACACATCTTTGACCAAAGAGGAAATTGGTTTTCTATTATTATTCTTCACCAAAGGGACACAACGGACCTCCAGTGGACAAAGCTGGTCTCGACCTGACCTTTGTGAATATTCAAATGTTATGCGTTCCTAACGAGGGACATGAAAGAGGAAAGGTGGCAGAGAGCAGCTCAGCACTTCCTTTGTTGTCTTTTTGGAGAGAGAATAGATTTGCTCCTTCATCAAATATAGATTTTGTAAAGTTGTGCACATTAATTACAGGATGACTCGACCTGCTCTTCAACACAGAAACCCAGAGTGTTCAAAAACATTAAAAACTCAGTGATTGTGTATTGATTACTCTGATAGAAGTCATTTGTCTTTTGATGAAAGCTTTTTTGTGTGCATTTGCTTTGAAAAAGTAGAGGTCATACTATCACCAATGAAAGGGATAGTTTGTCGTTTTATTCTGGTGTTGTGTTTTTATTACAAGCAGCGTGTGGCAGAAATAAATCGGAACAATGAATTCTGAAAACCAGCGAGGAATTGTCAAGTGACAAGCTAGCAGCTACTAGCTAAGCTAAGTTACTCAGTGCCAAGCTAGCAGCTACTATTTAAGCCAAGTTACTCAGTGCCAAGCTAGCAGCTACTATTTAAGCCAAGTTACTCAGTGCCAAGCTAGCGGCTATTAGCCAAGTTACTCAGTGCCAAGCTAGCGGCTATTAGCTAAGTTACTCAGTGCCAAGCTAGCGGCTATTAGCTAAGTTACTCAGTGCCAAGCTAGCGGCTATTAGCTAAGTTACTCAGTGCCAAGCTAGCGGCTATTAGCTAAGTTACTCAGTGCCAAGCTAGCAGCTATTAGCTAAGTTACTCAGTGCCAAGCTCAAAGTCAAGCTAGCAGCTACTAGTTAAGCTAACTTACTCCGAGTGGCCGTCTCCTGCCGGAAAAACCAGCATATGTTGTGTTTTGGTGCTGGTATGCTGGTCTATAGTGATCCATTAGTTCAACCAGCATAGACCAGTATTGAATCATCCTGGTCCACAGCTAAACCACCACCAAACCAGCATAGACCAGCAAATAAATCCTGCCGGTCTTGATTCATATGCTGGTCAATGCTGGTCTATGCTGGTTTGGTGGTGGTTTAGCTGGTGGACCACAATGATTCAATGCTGGTCTAAGCTGGTGGAACACTATAGACCAGCATACAGTACCAGCACCAACCAGCAATGCTGGTTTTTTCAGCAGGGGAAAGGTTGCTGGTTCAATCCCAGCTCCAGCTGGGTTACTTTATCATTGTGTCCGTGGATAAGACACTTCACCCACCTTGCCTGCTGGATAGATATCATATATAATGGCTAGATATCTTATCCGTGCTGTTCGTCAATGGACCCTGACGTCCCTACGCCGGCGGCCATTTTGTGACCGAACGCTGCCCCTTTCATTACATTGGTGTCAATGGAGCATGTACTTTTAAATACCTCTAACTTGCTAAATTTTTAACAGATTTTCAAACAGTTTGCTTTGTTGTGAACGTCAGAGATGTAGCTGTGAAATATATCGATAATGGTCGGGAAACTAATAAACTCAAGTCTATACATAATAAGGTTTGTAAGAAAGCAACCCGTTTGTAAATCTGTTCATTTTTCATCGAGTTATGAGTATTTTTAGTTAAGTTGATCACTTACCTTCCATCTGCTACCCTAATGAGCAGAACGTCAGCTGTCCGAAGTAAGATGGCCGCCGTGTAGGGACGCTGTCGACTCCCATAGATATCATATACTGTATAAAGGCTAGATGGATCATCTGGGGTTCAACAGCGTATCTATGGTCAGGAGGACCCAGTGGCACCAGATTGTGTGGCGTGACTCATAGATATCCTATAGAAGAAAAACTACCTAGTATGCCTTTAACAGCTGGTATAGTAACAGTATAAAGAAAGGAGAAAAAATTCTGGTTGATTTAAATTCTTAACTGTTATTTTGACTCAAACCCACATCAGTAAACTTTATTTGTCCAAAAGCCCAAAAATATGTCTCCATGTTTTCATTGCAGCAACTCGGCTTTTTGTTTTGATTGAGGGTTTTTTGTTTTTCAAGCAGCCATTTTCTCAGAAGGGCG
Organism: Callopanchax toddi; assembly: GCA_006937965.1. Lineage (NCBI taxonomy): Eukaryota > Metazoa > Chordata > Actinopteri > Cyprinodontiformes > Nothobranchiidae > Callopanchax > Callopanchax toddi. The sequence goes on along the minus strand of SSNR01000105.1, from coordinate 1,624,170 downwards.
GGTTTAAAGCTGACAGTGTCCAATCCTAGACACTGAATCTTGTGTACCCGATAAACTACATCACTGTTTGTTTTTAACATTATGTTGAGGGAGAAAGTGTCACCCCCAGATATTTTCATGCTTGTCGTGCAGATTCCTGTGGGATGGCATTATAAATTCTCAGCAGGGTCTAATCTCTTGAAGAGCTTATATTTACGTGTGTGCATTAATGTCAGAGCAGCAGCCACACGCGGCTGTCTGACTCTTTTTTTCCCCTTTCCTGATTGAAATGTAATTTCTAATCTAAAATCTACTGCAAATATATAACTTATCAAAACAAAGCTGGAGAGGAGGAGTGCTGTGAAGCTTCCCAGGCTGGTTAAAGTTGCCTATTTAATGCAGAGTGAAATGTCATTTCCCTCTTATTACTTCTGCATTTATCACTGGCAGACAGATAGAATGAATATTGACTATGGTTGTAATAATAATAGCTTGCAAAGCACAAAATCTGGGCTCTTTAAATATATCTCCCCCGCAGTTGCAGACTCATGAGATCTGTTGAATCCTCCTCCCAGTAATTTAATTCTCTTCCATCTCGTGTGTCCTCGCTGCTCCGACCCTTTCTCGACTGTGGAGTTTGGAAACCTGCTGTTCTCCCCCTGCAGGATCTCACACCATATGCTGCTCTGTGCTTTCTACCTTCAGCATTGTGCTTCTCTGCACAGAAATTAATATTTCACGGATGGCTCCTGAGCCATTTTTCTTGCTGACGATCTGAAGGTGGCAAAAAAAAAGATTTCAAGCAGCTACAGAACAATAAATATTTAAGTGTTTCCCTTGGAAGTTCTCCAATCAGGAGCTCCTTATGTACACTGTCACACACGTGCTTCGCTGCCATTTTTCTTTTTTCCTGTCAGCCTCTTGACTCCTTATCCATCTCATCTGCTGCACCATCTGTGCAGCTGTAATAAGTGTTCTGTTTCACTCCCTTGCTTCCTCTTGCCTCACCCTCTTCCTCTCAAGGTGAGGCTTCTCTCTCTGCTCGTCTCTTTGACTCGTTTAGTTTCTGCAATGGAGAAGTCAAACTTGTCCCTGTCATCTTTGTAAGTCCAGTTAGCACAACACCGCTTTCATCTCTCAGTGGAAACACCCTGCAACGTGCTTTTTTTTTTTAAAGAAATCTTCCTGTGACATGTACACAATACAGCATGGCTCTGTCTCAGAGCGGAGCGTACAGATCTAACCATTCCAGTCCTCACCCTCAGCAGACTATTGATCTGAGCCAGTAATCATACCGACACCGCACTCAGCCGGATGATGAAAAATGGGAATGATGGAATAAAAAACTCTCCAGGCTTATGTTTCATACACAGCAAAAAGTCCTCAAAGGCAAACTGAGTTTTTACGTTGACTAAAAAGCCTGGGAGCACGGCGCCACACTGTAAACACTGACAGGCCTTTGTGCTGCTGGACCCGACTGTAAAGCCACCAGAACAAAACGTCCAATCCAGTGAAGGCTCACTCGTCCACCTCATTACGGCGCATTCACAACAACAGAGCTCGTTAAACAAAGGCAGCATTTTGCTCATTCTTCTGGGTTGTAAATAAAGATGCAAAACCTGAAGCTGAGCTACTGAAAATGTTTCACTGTTTATTGCTTTCTTTGAAATGTTAAAGATTTCTGAAGTTCTGAAAGCATCATTCTTTTGGTTTTTCTGCTCACTTCTCCTAAGTGGGTGAATCTCAGTTGTAGTAAACATTTCCACCCTGTTGGTTGTGTAAAAATTTAAATTTAGTTTAATTAAAGGCACACTATGCAATTTTGCATGTTTTTAGCTCCCTCTAGTGTCCATATTAAATCACTGTGGTAAAAACGTTAGCATTGTTTCTGCTCAGAAAGCCCTAAATCTACCTGTTAAATGTCTCCTCAGCCTTCACTGCTTTCTACTGGAGCGGTTCATCACTCAGTCAAAGAAATCAGCTGTGTTCAAGCAGGGAGAGATGGAAAAAAAAAATCAGGAATCATGAGCTAAAAACACTCCGGAGCTAGCATAACAGCTAGCCACTTTAGGTTAGCCTAACCCTCGTGAGATACGTGACTTTGTGAGACTTCAGGGCACCGGACCAGAGACTCAGAAGTTACAAACGTGGTATTCTGGATCCAAGCAGCAGATGGGGCTGAGGGACTTTTCATTAACCTGTAAAGAGTTGTATTAGCACAGACTGGCTCAAGGACAAGATTTTAAAATATGAACAAGTTGCATAGTGTGCCTTTAAATGTGTCTAATTTAAATGATAAACAATAAAAATGGGCGTAAAGTCAGCGTCTCACTGAGCTGTGAAGCTGGAGGCTAACACGGACCTCCGGTGTGACGTAGCCTTAACTGTTCACAGGATGGAGTTTCCAAAATATTCACAACAGTTCATCATTTACTCATGTGAGTCACGGGGCCTTGCTCTCGTGTTCTGTCACATGCTCATAAACATGCTAAAAAAACTTATCCCAACAAACTTTTTGTAACACTTTTTCCTTTTAGTTTCTGTGAGTCTGAAAGTGAGAGAATGTCAACTTTATGAGACGTTGGTGCCGGTTTAGCTTTCTGTGTCACTCTCAAGGTGTGTTTTGAACGTATATAAGTGGCAAACGCAAGACAGAGACCTCAGTGATCACCTTGGAGCATCTTTAGCAAGAAGAAACAAAAATGACCGGAGCTGCTGTGCCTGTGTGCCTACTTTTCCTCCTGTCCCTTTGTTCAGCACGCTACATGTCCAACTGTCCTATTGGTGGGAAACGGTCAATCATGGATGCACCACTGCGCAAGTGCATGTCTTGTGGCCCCGGAGACAGGGGTCGCTGGCCAGATGCAGGAGCCTGAGGATGACGTCGGTCGGGTCGCTGCCTTCAAACTGGCCGGTCCTCCTCAGCCAGGCAGGACTGACCTGCGGTGCAGCTTTCTGCATCACAGCGGAGTCCTGAAGTGGTGCAGTGTCCCCCCTCAGATCCACAGGGTCTCCCTCCTGCCAGGCAGGTGTCAGCAGGTAATTCTCGCAGGACAAGCTTAGCTGCTCTTCTGCATCAAAAGGAAACAGCTGAGGTGATTTGAGCCTCCTCATTAGGAGGCCTCCTGTTTTGCCTCCTTTTGGAGAATATTTAGTCATATCCTACTGGGAGGAGACCCAGAACTCACTGTAGTGATAGTAAATATCCCCTCTGGTCTGGGATTGCCTCAGAATCCCTCCAGATCCAGAGTCCTAGACGTCAAAGATGAAGACGTGAGAACTCTCATGTTCAGGAATAAAAACACAGAATTGATTTTAGAAGATGCTCCATGAACAGGTGCAGGATGTTAGTTTTTGTTGTCAAATTAGTGAAACAAATAAAAAACTGAGTTGAAGTGTGACATTTAAAGTTGTTGCTGTGAGCCCAACAACACGCAGCCAAATGAGCTCTGAAATGTGAAGCTGCACGTCCTCAGGCTGCAGCAAAACAAAAAGCTATCAGAGAGAGAGGGAGAGAGAGAGAACATTAGGAGTCTACAGATGGAGAACAAAGAGTCCACAGGAGAGCTCCGAAATATAACAAGGCTTTTAGCTCCACAGTGCTGCATGGTACCAGCATCCTTTTATGGCTAAGAATAACAGTTATACAACATCTAGACTAGATATCACTCTCCAGTGGGTCAGAAGGATTCTACGTGTTCAATATAAAAATACTTCACAAGACAGAGGTCAGACGTCCACGAGAAACTAAATCTGATTATTTTAAAAAGAATTGATATCCAGAGCAGTTCTGGAGGACATCAGGCTAAAATGGGCTTCGTACCAGAATGATGGAAAGAACAAAAAGACCAAACATCTCGTTTAAATCCACTAACGATGAGCTCAGATTCAGACATATAATAAAGACACTGCTACTGAAGCTGATTGAAACACACAGGTGATGAGTCACTGCTTCAGTCTGAAGGTGGACTAGTTTACAGCAGCAGGAAAAAGCAGCCTTTCACTTACTGGATGAAAACCTAAAGAAAACGTTTCCTTCAGTTTGAGCATAAAACCCCTCAGAGGCCAAACTTCACTGAAGGGCTGTGCATCCTGTGCCAGAGTAAATCAGGTTTTACTCTTTCATAAAGGAACACCTGATCCTGAATGACCCAAGGTGTTTCAGATAAAACATTGACTGTCGCCTGGGGGGTTTTTGCATGTCAGGAAAAATAAAACTCACTAGATCATTTGTTCATTATGATCAAACCTGCAGCGGGAAACTGTGGCTCCCTGAAGCCCGGCGTACACTGTGCGACTTTTGCGCTGATTTCCCGCTCTGCGACTATTTTCGCACTCGTGCCGAGTTTCAGCATATCAGGTGCTGTCCGGCGCCGGGTCGCCAGGTCACCCGACCACGCTCGGATCGGGCCAGAGAACAAGGTCGCAAGAGACTGTGTTATTAAAAGCTCTCCTGGTGTTTTACTATTCTTATAATCTTGTGTGTTAACAAATATAATCAGAATATTTAATCCTGTGTGGTGTGTCACTTGTATAAGTTTGAAATATTGATTGTGTTACTTATAATCAGTTAATTTTACATTAATCTTGAATTATTGAGGGTGTTACTCACATATGTTTAATCATTTACTTTTGTGCTGCTTATACAGTATAGGTTTGCATCATTTAATTGGCTTACTTATATAAGTTGAATCATTTAATTTTGTGTTTTCATATGAATTAAAGCATTTAATACCATGTAATCATATAGTCTTAATCTACCTCATTACTTTAATTTTATATACTTAACTACCTCAAACGTATTCCTTCATGATCACATGTGTGGGTTAAAAGTTCATTCTAGTGTTGCTTTATAACCACATGTTTCAGGAGGAAGTATATGTGTGTGTGTGTGTGCTGATCTATCAGGAAATGAAGTATTTCTGCTTATCTAAAAATTGCCTGCTGACACCAGAAGTAGTTGTCCATTTATGGTCCTTTTCCTGTGCCCGCGTACAAGCTGGAACACAGAAAAAGGGATCGAGTGAGAGACTAAGGAGGAGTTTTTTAGAGAAAACGAGGTTCTTGGGGTTTTTTTTTTTTTGCAGTGTGGTTGGAGTTGTTGTTGTTGTTGTTGTTAGGGGTTTTGAGGGGTCGTTGTTCTCGGTTGTTCAGCCAGGCAGAAAGTTGCGATCCGTTAAAGGAGGCCATTTGTCATTCTCAGGGATTTTATAAGGTTTTTCCTTTGTCTTTTCGTTACTTTGTAATTGTTTTTTCTTGATTTTTGTTAATAAAAGCCCGCCAATGGGGGGGTATAAAACTTTACTCCGTGTGTGGGTAGACGCCTTTTACTTAGAGGTTTTTCCTTTAAGACTTAGAGGGAGAATCTAGGATAAATTCTCCCTAATTAATTTAGGGTCCTCCGATTACTCACCGACAAACAGCTCATTTCTGAGTGGAACAGCGCGCCGGGGCTCACCGGCCAGTTTTGGGCAGGAGCTCGCTCCGAAAGGTCAACTATCAGGTAAGAGCACCTGGTTGAAAAATAACCTGTTTTGTGAAACTTGCTGACATGGTTTTGAGTTCACCGATTGAAAAGGATCTGCTGCTCCTTAAGTAATCTCATGAGAATGCTGTAGGGAATTATTAAACGGATAAAAATAATTCCACCTTAATTAATTATCTCTTTAAAGTTATTCTCCTAATTTAGATTTAAAACTTTAATTTAAACAGAAGTGAACCCTTCTGGCGAATGTTCAGGTAAGCTTAGGAGACTTTAAAGTAACTTTAGTATAAGAGATTTAAAATTAATTACGGCTTCCGCTTGCTACTAAAATCGGGTAAGACAGGAATCTGGAGGTTGTTAAAGCACTGAGTGGTCGTAGTGAGTTTTGAGCTGAAACTTTAAATAATAGGAATTCACAAGTGAGTCAAGGAAGGCCACTTGACTTCCCCTGATCTAGAGGTCAAAGGTCAGAGTCGCTCTCTGAGCCTCTGGGTCAGGCCGAGGAAGAGAAATCAAATTAAATGAAGTTCAGACGACACAAACTGTATGTGGCTCCTAGTGGCAATTAATCATCAGCTTAAAACGTCCAGCCCCGAACCCTGGATCATAGGCTGCGATAATTTGAAAATTATGCTCAGGTTTTTTCTAAACTGAATTCACACAGTTTAAAAGGCCCAAGATTCCTCCTGATTTTGAGTAGTCGGGACAAGATTCAGCCCAGATCTTCAAGCCCAAGCCGGACAACGGACGACACAGGCGTTGTGTTTGTGTAGCATACAGGGGGTAGTGAGAAGAGGTTTTACACCTCATGAGGAGCTCCCGATCAGTAATCGTAAGCTTGCTGGAAAATCAAACGTGTATTCACGTAGCTCCTCCTCGAGGAGGACCCAGAATTTCTCACACTGCGCACGCGCCAACACGAACGTAGTAGTAGAAGAAGAAGGAGGAGAATGGCCCTGTCTCAATACTCGCACTTCCACCCTACGGTTTTCAATGAAGTGCACTTGGAATTATGGGTAATACCCTTTGCTGAAGTGTGCACCCATGTGGACTTTGGCGAAGTGCGTAGTGACAGTGGAATAGGGGGCGGGGCCAAGGTCTGGAATCTACAGCCAGGAGAATCGAGACACCCTAAGCACTCGCGGACCTCCGCGGGAACACGCAACTGAAGAGCGCAAGGGTGGAAGTTAGGGATGCATCAATACCGGTATCGGTTAAAGTTACCCGATACCAGGAACCAATACAGTGGCTTCACTGTGACTTGTGATTTCTGTTGTAGTTTCCTATATTGAACACTAGGGAGAGCTATTGAGCTAAAGAGGAACAGTGTGGGTTGAGAGATGGAGATGGTGCCAAACAGTTCATTTTATTTGGTTAAAATGTGGAAAACTGCAATAATTTCACTGTGAAATCACAGAAATTTAATGGTTATTTTTCACCTTATATTTTAGTTTTGTGATCATTTTTATTAATATATTTTATTTTTTATCTAACTCTGTTATTTGTTGTAAAAAGCAGGGAAGAAAAAATAAAACCTGTATTCCAATTTGTTGCATTTTTTTGTGTGGTAGAAGTATCGGTACTCGGTATCGGCGAGTACTCAGATTTAAAGTGATGCAGTTTTGCTTGTTTTGGGCTCCCTCTGGTGTCCGTTTTAAATTACTGCATTAAACAAGTTAGCATATTGTTTCAGCTTCTAAACGCCTAAATCTACCTGTTGAAATGTCTCCTCAGCCTTCATTTCTTTCTACAGGAGCGGTTATTTACTCCTTCAAAGAAATCAGCTGTGTTCATGCAGGGAGAGATTGAAAAAAATCAGGAATCATGAGCTAAAAACACTCCGGAGCTAGCATAACAGCTAGCCACTTTGGGTTAGCCTAACCCTCGTGAGACACGTGACTTCCTGGGTACCGTGACGGAGACGGAGATCTTGCAATCGTGGTATTCCGGATCTAATCACCAGATGGGGCTAAGTGACTTTTCATTAACTCTGTAAAGAGTCATATTAGCACAGACTGGCTCAAGGAGAAGATTTAAAATTTAAAATGAAATGAAAATTTAAAATAAAAAAGATTTATTTCTGGGTTTCACATGACGAAGCATGGGGGTCAGGAAGTAACCGCCACTGCACAGAACCCTATTGTCTCTGCTGACTCGGCTTCAAAATGCCCAAATTCTGTTCAGTCTACGGTTATTGCAACTGCTTTAATCGGGAGAAAGACAAACGTTTTTTCGTGTCCTGAAAGTCGTGTGCCACAAAGGACTGAATTTTTAAAAACTTAGACAGCAGAAGGGGATCAGTAATCTCCGGCTACAAACGAGGAGCAGAAACGGATGATGCTAGAGTTTACAGCGATCACTTTCTAACAGGTAAGGGTTTACTAAATGTTATTTTCTAGTATTTTAGTGAACATTTACTAAGAAACACGTCTATAAAAATGGCAGTACGAGATAGTTTGTTATGTCGATTGCTTCAACGCTGGATAAATCCTCCAGACTCTATTTACAGTCAGATTTTTTTGGGTCATACCATAAATGAAGATGTAATTTTTTGCGATATCGCGTCTGTGCCAGCACATTTAAAGTCTTAGTATAGTTGCTTTCATCAATCGCGCTGTTTTGTTGTGGTGCAAAACACTTCCTGCCCTCATGTGAAACCCAGCAATAGTGTGAGAACCTGACTCGTGAACTGTGACCGATTGAACCCTGTGATGTAATCGTACAGTTTGTGCAGGAGCTCGGAGCCACGACTGAAAATATCACACAGTGTATGACTGGCTGAACGTAAGCTCCAGCTCTCAATAAACATCGCTTTCAATGAATGAACAGTCTGTCAGTGTGCATTGAAAACATAATTTCAGCAGCAGAACTGACTGAAAATGGTTTGTTTGACTTAAACATGTCAGGGTGTGGTGGAGGACCCAAATACAGAGTGATAGACGGAGCAGGAGACAGCAGGTAAAAATCTAAATGGGATAAACAAAGTCCAATAAAGTAAACCAGATTAAAGGGCAGAAACTAAGACGGGAGGAAACTAAGCAGAAACAACAAGGAGTGACACTGAACAGGGACTTAAATACACAGACCAGGTGATTAGCAACACAAGGGGCAGGTGGTGCAATCAGGAACACCTGTGAGACTAAACGAGGAGGCACTGGACCAATCACAGACAGAAACACAGGAGGAGTGAGCCGGGAGACACAGGACAAAACCAAAAGATCAAGATATAATGTGACACAACTAGACAAGTACAATCTAAACATCCATGCACAGGACAAAACATGACATGGGGAAACAGGAGGCAAACCTAACACATAGGGCGTAGATTTGGCGTGGTGACGTATCCCCACCAATAATTCAACCTAAGGGTGCAGAAATAGCACTGCATCCCCACCAATAATACGTGCAGCCCACATGCACCTCTTTTTGACCACACAGGTGCCGGTGCTCGGCCGGTTCTGAACTAGGAGCCGCCGAGAACCGGTCTGCATTTCCACTATGCAGGAGCTCAGCGGGAGCCATGTGATAATATGTCACAGGTCACTCATCGCTGCGTCTACTTTTAGAACCCGCCCCGACCCGCCTCACTAAAAACACGGTATAATATTGACTGAAAGCACTTTTATTTAGTCTGACCGTCTCCAAAATAAAAAGGTTTTTTTAACCATCTCTAAAATGTGCTTATAAGTTCAAAGTTTGCAGAGTACATAATTTCTCTGTCATGTTTTCTTTTATAAATCCTAGTTTGCAGAGAAAGTGACCCCCTTTCCGCAAGAGTACCTGGCTGCAGACGCAAGATGGCGGACAAAGATGGCGGACAGCAACCTCCGTAAACCATACCGGAATTGGTTAGGGTTAGGGTTAGGGGGAGGGTTGTTGACCTTGCTTGAAATCCCCACAGCCAATCTAGAAAAAGGATATTTGCTTCCGGTATGGAGAATTATGTCACTTCCAGTAGAGAGCTTCCGGTACGGTAGTACGAGAGTGGCTGTCCGCCATCTTTGTCCGCCATCTTGTGTCTGCAGTCAGGTGCCTCTCCCTTTCCGACCCGTTTTTTGTTTTATAAATTTTATAATAAATTATAAACATATATATTTATTTTATAAGTTTTATAAATGAGGCCACAGCGGTCGCAGAGCGAGAAACGGACGTCTCTCAGCCTGTCGTTACAGCTGCAGACGCTCTCTGTCCGCGTTTGCCTGTGCGTGGCCACAGACACAGACAATAAAGGAAAGTTTGGCTGGAGGGATGTATTTCCGGATCACCGGAGGAGCAAGGTGGCTGGGAGAGGGAAGCCTTGGCAGGCTGTTGCCCTCCCGATCCGACCTCACGGAGGAAGACAGATGGAAATTTTCCGATAACGCAACCCCTGATTTGAACCCACCCCAAACCGCCCTGCAATGAAGGTACAAATTAAAAGGTAAAAGACAACCCGCGCATCACTAGTGTCTGCCATCATCACTTCAAAAGATGTTTTTTCTTCTTCTTCATGGGATTTCTCCGCCCGCCTCTTGTCACGTCACGGATTCCCGTGCCTGGACCAGCAGCGTTTCGGAGCCCGTTTTTTCGGCACCGGAACCAGTTTTCTTCAGTGAAAAAGCGCGGAACCGTTCCGAACTCGGGCACCGGCACGGGAACCAGGGCAGTGGAAAAGGGGTAATACTGGCTCAAGGAAAAGACAAAAAAAATATGAAAAAGTTACATAGTGTGCCTTTAATGTTTGCTTTATTCATCACTGTGGCTCATTTTCTATAACAGTGTGAATCCCTGATAAAAATAACAAAAACTAACATTTGACAAACACATGGACGCATGAGTTTTTAATCATTTTATTTTGTCTGAGGTGGTCAACATGACTCTTTTGTTGATGAAGCTCAGGGACTCACATCCTGAAGGAATCTTTTTGGAGATTCAAAGAGGAATGTATGAGACCCGTCTCAGTTTCAGGTCCAGGGCTACCGATGAGCTGATGTGTTCCCGCTCCATCCATTAGATTTAAAATGTTCTCTTCAGCAGGAGAAATTCTATTGGACCGATTCCTCGAGCCATATTGATCCTCAAACGTCTGATTTCTCTGGACAGTGAGCGATCGATATCCCTAAGCTATCAAATATCTTGGTGAATAATGCCTCCAGTTGGCTAATCCTTCCAGTTTAGAGGTCAAGAAGTTGGCCTGATCTCCAAACATTTTAAACGAGGGACATACAGTTTAGTTTTTATACTTTGGAGCCACTTATTGATCAGAGAGCGCTGATTGGGGGCTGATGACGGGAGAAGATCTCAGATTCACCACCGCAGGTCGGACATCCAGCCCGCCTCCCCCCTCTGTGAGGCTTAGACTGCAGGTTGGGGGTGAGATGAAGGGGGGGGGGGGGGGGGGGGGGGGGG
>SSNR01000105.1:1594792-1613308 GCA_006937965.1 Callopanchax toddi | reverse complement strand
GGGGGGGGGGGGGGGGGGGGGGGGGGGGGGGGGGGGGGGTTATCAGCAGTGCAGAAGTGGTACGACGACTCGGTGGATAATGAGCCGGTTGTGAGCTGAGCTGAAGGGGCAGGTGAAGGCTGTGGCAGCAGCAGTAATGAAGAACAGGTCTTTGTCTGCCTGCAGATAAAAATCCACTCCTGGTTTCTTCTGAGGCGACATTTCTGCCTTTTCACTGCTAATTCTAAAACTTACTGCATTTTATTCCTGTGAAAGTCTTTTTGTCTCCCAGGTTTTCTTTTGTTGCCGAGTCTGGATTCACTTTAGAGCCTTGATGAAACTGGTTTTATTACATTAAAAGACTGAATAGAATGAGAATTAATAAAGCCCAGGACGTTCCAGATTTAGAAATAAAGATAAAGATCAAGTAAATGTTCAGTTATTAATTCGTTCACGGGTTTGAAAATAAACAAACTTTACTTTATTGTCCTGACCTGAGTTCAGAACGTCTCTGGGACGTCTTGTTTAGGTCCATCGGGTCCACCAGGTGGACCAGAGTGTCCAGGAGCTCTGGTCAGGATCTGGGAGGAGATCCTCCAGGACACCATCTCATCATGTCAGGATGCCACCAGCAGGTGGAGCCATTTGGAGCTTCAGGTTCAATTATTCGCTGACTTCAAACTAAACCTCTGCAGGTCGATCGATTCTCTAAGTGACAGCCTTTAGTCCCTTGATCAGGATGGAGATGTTTTTATGAGTTCCTTTAATTTCTTGAGCTGTGTAGGTTTCTATTTCTGATGTAAAAAGCTTGTAGTACATTTTTATGATATTATAGAGTAAAATGAATAGATGGTGCGTGTGTTTATGACCATTCTCAGGGACAGATACGTGCAGGCTTCTGAGCTGCATTAAACCTCTCAGTGTCTCAGACACAGGAGGACGTAACCAGTCACTATAAAAACACCTCAGTTACCTTTTTATATTTTATAAGTAAAGAAGCTATAAAATGAAACAAAGACAGAGTAATATCTATTTTATTAGGGAGGCATTTTGGATCTTTAATCTTAAGATTATCCCTTAAAAAATAAGTACCGGTAAGTAAGTAAAGTTTCTTTATAAAGCGCCTTTCACAGACATGCATCACAAAGTGCTTCACAACACATATTTTCTACTCTTTTAATTCAGTATGAGAAAAGATTAAACTTATCACCAAGTCAATCTATTTCTAAAGGTTCTGTTAACATGAGAGGCTCACCAGACGCTGGTAACAAACACACATTAACACATTAAAGATCCATATTCTGAATCATTTCTTTTACAGGGTGTCACATCCTGTGCCCCCTTTGTCGCCATCTAGTGTCCTGTCTCTTGTCCTGTTCTCATGTTTCTCCCTTTTTGTCTCCCACAGGTGAATCCTATTGTAATCCTGCCACCTGTGTCTTGTTCCTGTGATCACCTCCCTCCTTTTATAAGCGTGCCTGTCTTGTCTGTGTTTGTTGGTTCCTAGTCGTGGTCATAGTCAGTCATTGTGTCCTGCCTCGTGTTTAAAATAAATACTTGAACTTGGATTTTCATCTGCGCCTGGGTCCTCTCTACACGCACCAATTCATGACACAGGGTACCCGCGGAGTCTTGAAAAGTATTAAAAGGTGATAAATCAATTTTGGGAAATTCAAGACCCTTATATAGTATTAAAGTCTGATCACGGCTTTATAAAGTCTTACATTTTGGAACAAAAGAATCTGAATTTGATGTCCAACAGTTTGAGTCCCAAAAACATCGTAAACGTGTGTGAATTTAGTGATTTTTATTTTAAAAAAAGAACGGGAAACAAAGGGTGCGTTAGTAATTCTTCTCTCAGAACACCAGGGCGGGCGGTGCAGAAGTTCAAAAGCACAATGTACGCTCTGGTGTTCCCGGTGAGTATTACGAACGCACCGAAATGTTGAGATGGAAGAGAATCTCGTGAACGCTGCCGCATAACCAGAATGGCGGTGAGGTATTAAATAGTGAAGTCTTGAAAAGTCTTAAAGGTTTTGAATTTAACTTAAAGATTCCTGCATATACCCTGTTTTACATCTCAATAACAGGTCAAAGCTCTGCGTTGGTCAAACTGACCCTTACTTTAAGGTCAGCTGTTGTTCTTCCACCCCTCATCCTCCTGAAGATGAACTTTCCTTTCAAATGGCAGTTGGGGAGCCGAGATGCGGCTCCCGTGGTTTTTAAAGGGCGGGGGCGGGCTCAGGTAGACAAAGGTACTCTGATTGGCTCTGTCCTCTAGAGAGGAGTGGTCTTTTCCCTTCTTGACATCAGCAGGGGAAAGATTTAGAAACCAGCCGTTTTAGCATTAGCTCGAAACACATCTCCTAAAAATGAAAATCAGGAAGTGAAAACGGAGAAAATATTTTCCCATTTTTGGGTCTCAGACAGTCTTTGTGACTGATGTAACTGTTAGAAGATCTTTAGAAAGTGGAGTTCTTTCTGCAGCTTGATCCCTTTAAGACGTTAAAACGGTTGAAATGTGAGCCGGGCGGCTGTCTGCTGCTTCACTGTCACTAAACACAGAATCACATGCACGACTGCAGCTGTATGAAAATGACTCCTACATAAAAACAAAGGCAGAGGTACGATATGCGGACGGAGACCTGAGCCAGCGTTTTATTAAGTGTGATATCTGTGGGTTGCATGGACCGCTGCACCTGTTGGCCTTTTGAAATTGAACAGTTGATTCTTGTATCCATTCAAGCTGCAAGCAAATTCTTACTTAGTCCCACCATCACAACCTAAAAGGTAATTTTGTTTTAGATTTTTTGCAAACATCTGCATACAGACTTCATTTCATGCTCGACCAGCATGTCACCATGAAGAGTCAGAATAACGTCGACTTGTTTTAGTTTGATTTTGACAGGTTCAGTTTAAATTAATCCATTTCTCACCTGTTTTCACTGTGATCTGTGTGAGAAAGTGGTTGAATATGTGCAGGCATTTAAATGAAAACTAACAGTGAATGACAGGAACATCAAGAAAACCTCAAACTTTATTAATCATTCAGGAAGGTTCCTGTAGGAAATTCAGTTTCCAGCAGTAGACGCACAACGACAGTCAGTTTCAATATATGCAAAAATATCATAATAAAAGGAACAATATTAACCATGAGAAATAAAATGGAGAAAATGAAGTACAGCAGCAGAATTTACACTAGATCTTGATAATATGGGTTTGAGGTGATAAAAATCTTTAAATAAAACTAAAAACCATTTTATCAGCTGCTGCTGAAAGGTGGGGGGGGGAATCTTCATGCCTGTTTGTTGCCTCAAAATCTCAAGAACCACTGAATGGATGTAAAAGAACCTTCTAAAGTCTTCATCAGATCTACAGCTGATCCAAGATGGCCGCAGTCAGCTGACCTCAGCACAAAAATGGCTTCAAATCAGTTTGTTTCACAAACACTGAGCTAGTGTTTCATGTTTGTAGCCAGTGTGTCGACTTCTGGATTTGACGTCAACGGTTTTTTTTAATCGATTCGTCGACGTCATCGACGCTTCGCTCCAGCTCTATCCTACACACACGTCGCACCGGTGACACTAGGGGTTGAACGACTTGCTATTTTTACAAGTCGACTACCAAGTAATAAAAGTCACGTCGACTTCGACTAATCGCTGATGACGTCATACATACGGCGTATACAGGACGGCTTTATAAAACCTGACAGGCTTTATTGCAAAAACGTATTTTTATGTCGACGACAAACAGCTCAGAGAGAGCAGCTGTTTTAGGAGCACTTTGGTTTTAATATCAAGTCTTTAGACTAAAATGCTGATTAGTTTTAGTCACATTTTAGTCAGGTTTATATGAAAACAGTTGTGGTCTATTGTTCGGCCATAATCATAACAAAGACATTCGCTATTTAATGAATAAAATCACTCAAAGCTTGATAGCCGAGCCATTAGCTCGTTAGCTTAGCCGTTAGCACATCAGAGGTTTGAATGGGCTGAATAGCGCCGCGTTTTTAGTAAAACAAGAGGTAAAGAAAGTAAAGACTCACCATTAAGTTGATTAAATATGAACAATCGATTGGCAAGGGCATCAAAAGCTGCCAAGAAGTATTCTTTGAGTAAATATCCATTTTAATAGCGCAGCGCCAGACCGGAACACATCAAAGGAAACCCCTTCAAAATAAAAGTTCACGTGATCAGCGATAAGTCAACCTTTGGTTTAAAAAGTCACTACAGCCCACAAAAGTCGACTAGTTGGTGCAACCAATAGGTGACACACGGCCGCGGTACTGGTAAAAATCGACTGCCCTTCTGACGATAATCCTCTGCAGCAGGTTGAGTTTCTCAACCAAAGATGACGGCGAGTCAGGATGATGATGGTTCCAAAACAGGGTCCGAAATTAAATTTTTGAGTCACCGGCCAAGTTGGCCGGTAGATGATAAATTCTAAATGATTTAGATCTACCCAAAGCACGTTATTCTATAATATATTATGTTAGATCCAAACAGAAAGGAATGAAAACTTAATTAAACAATCATTAATAAAAACTACTTCACCTGTGTAGGGAGCGGATAAAATGCTCAGCGGTTCTGTCAGTGTTTAAAACAAAAAATAATAAAAAATGTAAATTTTAAATTTGTATTAATTTATTTACTGGGAACTAAATAAAGTATCAACTCTGACACGACTACGTGTTGTAGAAATCTTTTAGAAGTGCTGTGAAGCTCGCGGTTCGACATGGGGGAACAGAAAAATTCAGGGGAACAGACTTCTGCACAACACCTGTTGTGCCCTGTAGCCAGCGTCAACATCATCTCCACCGCCACCTCCAGGTCGCCACTTTTCATTAAATCTTCTGGTTGCCACTGGTCCTGGTGGTTTCTCTTCCAGTTCGATTACTTTTCTTTTTGAAGACTGGCTGACTCCAGTTCTAAACCGCCACATGTCGCTGCTAGCTTTAACACGAAGCTAACTGCTGCTGCCTTGATGAACAGTGGAAACGTCGGGTGAGACTCTTGCGTTTCGTGTACGTCGCATGCAGGCAGGAGAGGAGCGTCACAGAAATCCATCGAAGAGGACTGATAAACAGAACTAGTTTGGTGCAAAAATGTACTCGCCATGTGGAGGATGACGCTCCAAATTTTACTCGCTAAGTGGAGCAATTTGGTCGCATTTGGCGACTTAATTTCGGACCCTGTTCCAAAGTGATCAAACGTCGTGAGAGAAGTTCCAAGATGGCTGTCGTAACGATCACGTGACCCATAAACCAACAGAAACCTGACACGCGTTAAGATTTTATTTTCCTCTAAAAAACATTTTATACCAATATGAACGATTCCCATCAGTAAAGCTCTGAGTCAGCGTTGCGTCCTCAGTAAAAACAGGTCTTCCAGCACACTGAACGTTATTTTTGTCTAATTTGGCGAACACACTGACGGTGTGTGTTCTGAAGGAGGTCCTGAGGTCATTTCGATGTGTGTTTTCAGAAAAGGTTGCTGTAAATGAATTCCCACTCACTTTTAGCTCCGTGTTTAATGAGAGTGAAAAGGTTTCGGTTCTTGACCTTTGGATCAACAGTTTTCATGTATTTTAAACAGACATAAAATCATCTCTGTTGTCCAACATTTCCTGGTTAATAAGAACAGAATAGAAATATTTTCAGTTCAGGTGATCACTTCTTTATTTGACTTTATTAACAGTTTGATGCTGTTTTTCATGTAAACAGGGCTCAGTGGGAGTTGAGCTTCACTACAGTAATACTCTTAATTCAGCTTCTAGGAGATGTTGATGTGATTTTGAGCTGCAGAGATCCACCAACGGTCCAACAGCTCCTAAATGATCCTCTCTGAAAGCCAGGAATCGTTTATCTGTGTGGAAAAAACAGAAATATTCACCCTAAACCCAAATGATCACCTCTGATCGTTTTACATCTTCGGTTTGATTTTGTTGTGGTGTAAAAATCAAACTCGGCTCTGACACGTCGGGTTCATCGGAGCATGAGAGCGGCGGAGACGACCAGAGGCAGCAGGAGGTCAGAGCGCACGCGCCTGCCACCCGAGGTGAGAGTCGCCCCGTACTGATCCAGGAGCTGCAGGGCCACGCCGTTGGTCCAACCGAAACCCAGCTGCAGAAAAATGCACATTCAGTCCAATCGCAAACACCTCGAACACTCAAGGTAACGCTTTCATTAACACGACGACAGCAGAATTAAGAAAACATCCACTGGGTTTTGCACAAAGTCACGTCTTCGACAGATCAGATTTAATACCTGAACTTCGTATTCTCCTCCACCGCCGGGTTTCCCATCTCCGTTCACGTCGTACTGTCAGGGAGGAGGAAGATTAAACGTTCTGAGTCGGATATCTCACAGCGACACCGAGCACAGAAAGCTTTAGAGGACTCGCCTTTTCGAACATGGCTTCATACTTTCTGTAGGCCAGCCAGTTCGTCCTGATCCAACGCTGGGCCAAATCCGACGCTAGCTGCTGAGCATCCTCTGAGGGCAGTTTGGAGAAACCTGGAAAAATCCAAGTAATGCTCGCAAAAGAGTGAATTTACAAAAATAACTGAATATCTGCCCGTTTCTCCTTCTGTTTCCCCTCGTTTTCAGGATAAAACATCTCCTCAAATTTGATTGACTGGTTTCAGTCATGTTCTGGTAACAGTATTAGTTTGTGAATTTCTGTCATACGGACTACAACGAGAGACAGTGAGCCTAGCAGAGAAAGCCGAACTAGCCCACTTTGCTTCGTAGCATTAGCTGCCATTAGCCGCTGATAGCAGCTGTTAGCTTTGCCCTTGGGCTCTGTGGCTTAACCTGGCGGGGCCCAAAGCACCGGGGGAAACCCTGAGCGCTTCGCGGACCCGCAGCACAAAGCTGCGCCGGACCAGGAGCACCGTACGAAGCTCCGCGGACACGCCGACAACGAGGTGTCGCATCTCCGCCGGACTTTGTGCTCTGGATCCGGCGGAGATGCAACACCTCGTTCTCGGATCTAACAGCCCAGTGTAATAGTCCAATATAACCAGGTCAATCACAGGGGAGGTGTGGGAGCTGACTCTGATGGAATGGGTGGAGCTGAACCTGGTGCAGCGCCACCTTTCTGGTTCTGCAGCCTCTCGAAAAATCAGCAGCAAAAACTTCCTGTTTAGGATTAACCCTCCAGCACAAGAAAACACGCTAAAATAAATGGCTTTTTGTGAAGGAATCACTCATTTTAACACAATGAAACTGAGAAAACAGAACGTCAATCAGCAGCTTCCAGACAGCAGGAGAGATGTTTCACGGCCCTGGACTGCCTCTCTCTCTTTTTTTTAACAGATCCAATCTGCTACCTGATTTCAATGCAGCTGAGCATGTTTTTCACTTCATGAACAGCAAACTGAAAGCAAAAAGCCCCTGAAGCAAGAAGAAAATAGAGAACGCTGCTGCACAGGCCCATCAGAGCATCTCGCTGAGGAAGATGCTGACAGGAAGCAGTCCCTCCAGCTGTGTGTCTCAGGAGGACGGAGACGCCCTCGCATTAAAAAACAAGAGGCCGATGAGAGGCTTGGACATAAAGACGTCCAAAGTTCATCATGTTTCCAAAAATAATCAAATCCAGAGAAAATACAAAACAGCTTTTTTTATAAATGATCAATGAAAAGGCTGAATCATCATCCTGGAAACTCAGAGGAGGGTCTCGTTCCTCACCTTCGATGAGCATGTGCTGCAGAGGCGGCCACGCGTTGGGGTAGTCCCACTGCTGCCCCGACCCCCTCAGGGACGTCGGGACGCCGTTAGGGAACTGGAGAGCGCCACTGCCCTGAGCACAGACAGGAGCAACACCATGAAGCCTTAGTGGTGTGTGTGTGCCATCTGCTGGTCAAACTGGAGGAGGAGGTTCACCGCTCCTCCTCCTCCTCCTCCTCCTCCCTCAGAGACCAGCAGGAAGCACCAGAGCAAACATGGAAACCTCCAGCTCACAGAGGGAAGCTGCACAGGTTGCATTAGTCGAGGATGTGCATTTATTACACATAGAAGTGACATCATGTGGAATCAGGATCAACCACAGAGAGAAGAAGAAATCCTGGATTCTGCTTTAAGATCACGATTTAACCATGTGATGACAAACTGGTTTCTGTGTAATAATGTTCAAGAACTTGAGCTGTTTTATTACCATTCAGGAATCTATCTACAACATAATGATCATCATCATCTATACAATAGACAGGACATGTCATTATTCATAGCTTTAACACAGAAACCACTTCAAAATGACTCTTTAATGCCAAATATATCCGATTTAGTCCAAGTTTCTAACAGCTCTAAACATCTGTACTGCCCTCTAGTGGATGATCTGAGCACAGCAAGTGGAAAGTACCCATTTGATTTATTTTTATTTTATCAAATAATAAAACACAATCAGCTGTTTTACAACTGTTATATTATCTATAGCTAATGGTTACATTTATAGGAAAATAAAGTTTTATCATTAGGATTTCATGAATCAGGTTTTAAAGGTTAAATTTTATTCCCTACAGGTAGATATTATAGGACTGACTGTTATTGATTTTAAGAAATTCTTTCATATGACATTTATTTTGTTTCATTCTTTGTTTAAAAAAAAAAAAGAATAGGATTTTTAAAATGTGAAACAACGTTCAGTTCATATTGAATCACATGGAGGAGAATCACTCTGTAAATTCAGTGTTAAAAACACGACACTCTAAAAAGTAAAACCATCATTTACTTAAATTTTTTGGTGTAACATTTTTACACTCAAGAATTTTGAGTAGATTGGAGACAATTATATTGATAAAGTTGGCTTTTACTTAGTATATTTGTCTCCAATCTACTCAAAATTCTTGAGTGTAAAATGTTACACCAAAAAATTTAAGTAAATGATGGTTTTATTTTTTTAGAGTGTAGAATTCAAATATCTTCAAACCTGATTGGTTTTTTTAGACAAGATTTAAGAAATGTTTAATGAACTCCTGATGAAATTCGGTGTGTTAATTAAGGGACATGGTAGTAGAAATAACTGGATATAGGTGATATAATAAAAAAAAAGATAAACCAGCCTCTGTTGTCTAAAACAACTGCAGAACTTTTGATCTTTTATTGAGTCAGTGGATTCCTTTAAAACCTGAAATATCAAATAATACAAAATGGATTATTATTATAAATACTATATAATAATCTGTTTTATTATAATTATATAACAGTCTAACAATGTTAAGGGCAGCAGACATGAATAGGACCGGATAGGGAAGGTTCATTTTTATTTATTAAACAGAAACATGCTCACATACTGAGTTTAGGTTTATAGTTAGTTATCTGATTTCTATTATTTATGTAAATCTTATGAAGGAAAATAATCTAGAAATACATTCAACAATTTCTCAATTTTTATTTTCTGTGATTTTTAATTTGAGTACATGGATTGAGTTATGTTATTACAGTTGACCAATCTCAGTTCACTGACCGAAATAATTTAAATTCACACACACACACACACACACACACACACACACACACACACACACACACACACACACACACACACACACACACACACACACACACACACACACACACACTCATATATAAATGAGAGAAATGTGAAAGAAACATGAATTTGTAAACATTTTTCAAAGTTAGTTCAACATGTTATTGTTTTGAGTGTATTTTTTTATTTAATTGAGAGTCGAGTCCAAACTGAAGCTTCTAGATTGAACCAACCTTCAGGTACTGAACTGCCTTCTCCACCATCTCAGGCTGAGAGTAGCACTGAGCCCAGACTGGCGCCAGGTTGGACGGGTAGAACTCAGAGTGTTTAGAGTGCGTCGCCAGGCTGAAGTCGAACCACGCCCCCCGCTCTGCGTCCCACAGCAGCGCCTCCATCGCCTCCGTCCTGCGGGCCGCAGCCCGCTGGTACCGAGCGGCTGAGTCACCGTCGCCTGTCGGGCAGCAGCACATCACCGTTACGTAACACCAGTTAGTGGCTAAAAGCAGCTCGTCTCTGAGGTCAGAGGCCGCTCGCGTCCTCACCCAGCAGCTGGTGGAACGACGCCAGAGTTTTCTCGCTGCGGCACAGCAGAGCGTTGAGGTCAGAGGGCAGGATCTGGCTGGTTCGGGTCTCCCTGAGGGTGCCGTTGTTGTGGCCGTCGGCGTCGACGTACCAGCGGGAAGCGAAGTCCCAGCCGGACTCTGCACCTGCGTTCAGATCCATCCACAGCTGCTCTCTGTGCTCTGAGGTCAAAGGGCGACATCACGACAACGCCGCTTTAAAATGTTTATGTCTCCTGTCTTAAAGGGACATTTCTAATATTTTTTGTTTAAAATAACTAGCTTCAGTTTAGGGAAACATCAGGATTGACGAGCTAACGGCTAGTCAACTAGTGGTTAGCTCATCGATCCTGCATTAGCTACATTGGAACCGCCTTAAAACGGCTCCAGATTTGAGCCATGGATGAACTTCTGGAGCGTCTAAAAGTCAGGACTCTCCACTGCTGCTGGAGCACATCTCAGACTGACCATTAGCCTATCAATCAAACAACTCCATTTATAACCTTTACACAAAAACACACTTTGATATGGAGGACGGACCCTGCCAAAACTGACAATAAATAAATGGATAAATATATAAGAACATAAATAAATTAATGTGGAAATATATTTGGAAAAAATAAATGTGAAAAATAATTTGGAAATAAATAAGTAAATAAATCTATTACGCAATAAATGTATTTGTTTATTCTTTTATTTATTCTTTTATTTGTTTACTTATTCATTTATTCTTTATTCATTTATTCTTTATTCATTTATTCTTTTATTCATTTATTTATTCATTTATTTATTTACTTTTTTATTTATTTTTTTTATTCATTTACTTTTTTTATTCATTATTTATTTATTTTATTTATTTATTTTTTATTTATTTTTATTTATTTATTCTTTTTATTTATTTGTTTATTCTTATTTATTTATTCTTTTTTATTTATTTATTTATTCTTTTTTATTTATTTATTTATTCTTTTTTATTTATTTATTTATTTATTTATTCTTTTATTCATTTATTTATTTATTTATTTGTTTGTTTATTTATTCTTTTATTCTTTTATTTCCACATTCATTTATTTATTGTCAGTTTTGGCAGGGTCCGTCCTCCATACTTTAAAGAGGCTGAAATGTCCTTTAACAGTCTGAAAATAATTAACGAGACCTGTTACTGTAAGTTTTTAATGAGAAACAAAAAGTAAGATATTCATCCTCGGGAGGGTTTTTATGATTTTATTAAAATATGGATGGAAAACCAACCTTCAGTAATAAAAGCAAATATATTCTGTTGGCAGAGAAATTTAACATATTTTCCCTTCAAACTGCATCGTTTTTTTTAAAGATAGCTCAGAGAATGAATGTTTTCTCACCATAAATTATTTACTACGGGGTGACGAAGTATTTTCAGAGCAAATTAGTTTTACGCAGATGATTCTTGAATTCGTGTTTCACAGTTTCCTAAAGGGAAGCAATTATAAGAGCAGGGAGCATCTCTAACCATAGAGCTCACATTAGGATGGATGGCTTTAATAAGTCGTTACCATGAGAGAGGCCTTCAGCTAATTCCAGATCATCTGAATACGATTCAGGCCTGCAGGAAAACAACCGGGTTCAAATCTGTGAAATACACACAAATACTCTCATCTTTTAGTTGTTTCTGCGTTTACTTCAGGCGTACCTGGGCTGGCCCACCTGGACGTGATACCGGTTCAGAACGTGATCCGATCCGTTCACCTTTAGAGCCACGGAGCGGTTCAGCATCCAGAACTGGTACTCCTTCTCCAGAACGGGCAGCGCTTCTCTGAAAGTGAGCATTTATGGATCAACAAGAGGCAAAAAATAGAGAACCTTTCTCTGACACTGCTAATTTTGCTAATTTTGTTGTCAAAATGCTAAAGATTTATAAAGTCTGACTTTACGACGGAGTGCAGAGACGCTGCTGATGTCATGGTTTGTGTTCTGGAGGAGCTGGAGAACCGGGCAGAACGTCAGCGTAAACATCACCTGAGGAAGTCTTTATCTTTGGTGGCTTCATAGTAGCTGTGCACCATCAGTGTGAGGAACGGAGGCTGACTGCGCCTTTCATAGTAAATCCTCCCACCGTTTGGAACGAAGCCATATCTGTGGGAGACGAATCCTTTTAGTCTACAAATCTTCAAATCCCCCGGAGAGGTCGGGTTCCGTGGCAGGCGGCTCCAGATGCTGAATGAAGCACCTGCAGTGAGGGGGCTTGGTGATGAAAAGCTTTACCTGTTGACGAGGTAGAGGAAGTTCTGGATCATCCCGTGGGCCGTGTTTGTCATCTCAGACAGCAGGAGCCCGTTGATGACCCAGTACGAGTCCCTGTGAGGAGACAGCGGCTCACATCACAGGAACCGGGTCCCAGAGGAGATCCTGATCAGGTTCACTCACCAGTAGTAGAACTCCCTGAAGCGGCCTCCTGGCACCACGACGGGGTGAGGGGTGTAAATCTGGGAGTAGAGCTCTGGATGATCTCTGACGCTGCTGCGAATCTGGAAGACAAACTTTTAAGTTTCTAAAAACTCTAAATGCTGGCACAGAAAAAGATTCATCATCTGTCAAAATGAGCCAAAAAAACTGTGAACGTTGTCACCTTCCTGCCCAGAGACTTCCACAGGTTATGGATCTCCTCCCCCCAGTTTCTCAGCTGATCGTCAGCTATTCTGCTCAGGAACTCCGGCCTGCGTGTGAGAGTCACTTCCTATTAATCACCAGCCATTAAAGAGACACTGATCTGAGCGGGAAAGCTGGACCTCACTTGTTGATCCAGTCCGGCGGAGTCCAGGCCTCAAACTCTGTCCCTGGTTTCTCAAAGTGAGCGCTGAGGAACGCCTGGAGCTCCAGAGGTGGGATGGTTGAATTTGGAAACGCATTTGAGAGGTTGTGGAAAGCTGACAAAACAACATCTGTAGAGAAAGTTAATATAAGAGAAGGGATGCGGTGGAGACTGAAGACTTAAAGGGATACTCCACCAAAAAGTGATTTTTTTTTTGTGTGTGTTGCCATATTCGTCATAGTTAGAGAAGTAAAACTAATTAGTAACCAGCCCAGCCGTTATCCTGATCCAGCAGTACTCCTTTAGCTTTAGCTTAGCGTAAAACACTGTAAGTGAATGGTAACAACTAGCATTGTGAGATAAAAGTCCTTAAAACTCACTCAGTAGTGATACTAGTGATACTAACTGACCTCAGTAAACATATCGACTGTAAGTGAAAATAAAAAGTAACACGAAGGAATTACAGGTACTATTTTAGACTCGGGACTACTTTATGACGAAGAACAGCTGTAAACCTCCGCTGAACGGCGCAAGGACATGACGCAGTGTCTCCAAGGAGACCTACTTCCGTAAACACGTATCCGAACGTTGTTTGCAAACCTTACAAACGATGAAAAATAACACAAAGTCAGGAGCTGCACAGAGATTATCTTCAAAAAACGTTACCAGGTTTATCCTAGTAGCCAGTATTTGTATTTACGGACGTAGGCGTCTTTGGGGCGTATTTTATTTTTAGTTTCATGTTGTTTTTGTCGTTTATCAGACTTAGCTGAAGACAGTTGAACACCAGATCGGTGTTATGACTCGCTAAATATTCCTAGCACCGGTAGCCGACGCGTAAACACGGTTTAACTGGAACAAAGCCAGTCTGTGATGGTTTCCTCCCCACCACACCATAGATATTATTTAGATACATTTATTTTCTGAACACAAGCTGCTGCCGTTCTCTGTCTGTCTGCTACGGACTGAGTAAACACCGCTGCTCCGCCAGCTCTCGGGGGAGGAGGAGGAAAAAGGAAGCGGCTGCTTGCAGCTGGGAGGAGTTTGCGTTTAAAAAGAGCATTATTTATTATTTTTACGTGGGCTGCGTCCTTTGACTTCAACCAAACGTTGTTAATAATTAAGACATTAATTTATAGTGGGACGAATCAATCGTTCTTGAAAAACGGGAGGCGATTGGCTGAGCCCATCGCCGACGGTCGATACATTCGTCTGATCGCCCAACCCTATTTTACGCTAAGCTAATGCTAAAGGAGCACTGCTGGATCAGGATAACAACTGGGCTGGTTACTAATTGTTTTTACTCACTGATCTAACTATGAGGAATATGACAACAACAAAAAATCACTTTTAGTGGAATATCCCTTTAAGGTTTTGACCTCTGACTCACCAGGACTGGAGTTCAGCTTCATGTCTACAAAATACTTGTCGTCATCAAACAGTTTAGCTGTTTGAACCTGATGCAGGATGGGGCCGGAGCAGTAGATCTCACTGAAAACGATCAGAGGGCAATTTATGATCAGACCAGATCAGACGAGACCAGATCAGACGAGACCAGACCAGACCAGACCAGATCAGATCAGACCAGATCAGATCAGACCAGACCAGATCAGATCAGATCAGACCAGACCAGACGAGACGAGACCAGACGAGACGAGACGAGATCAGACCAGATCAGACCAGCTCAGACCAGACCAGCTCAGACGAGACCAGATCAGACCAGACCAGATCAGATCAGACGAGACCAGATCAGACGAGACCAGATCAGACGAGACCAGATCAGATCAGATCAGATCAGATCAGAGCTGCTGTAAATGAGCTGATAAGGTCAAAGGTCGTCTGACTTCACGAATCTAAAAGTGAGTTAAAATCCCTGGAAGGTTTTCCATTTGTTCACACAAAGTTGGTCTTTTACCACTGATTGAACTCTTTGCATTCCATTTTATTGTTTTTAGATTTTTATTGACTCGTTAGCACCAAAACAACAAATCCCTGATGAAAAACTACTGGCAGTAAAGTTCTTCAGATTCATTTCAATACAGCTTTGTTTCTAAGCTTTAATCAACACTGGTCATGAACGTAAAGCCATCTTTGAGTTTTTATGTAATGCAGACAACTGTTTGCAAGTAAACTTTAGAAAAAACTATGAAAGGTTCCCATCAGGACTCCAACACCCAACTAACCTTTTTACTATTCACCATTTCATCCTGTTTTATTCAACATTTAATGTGTTTAGGTGTCATTTTTGTGATGCTTCTCTGTTCAGAACATCTCTGAATCCCTAAAAACACCCAACACGTTCAAGTTTGTTCAGCGTTAGATGAAAACACGTGGAGGTGGACTTCAGGAGGACAGGATGTACGTCCTGCAGCGGCTCGGGAACGTTAACCTGCCAGGAGCTTCTGCTGAACGTTTACTCAGCCTGGTTTGTCTCAGTAACCAGAAACACAGCTGAACACAGCTGATTTCTTTGAATGGGCTTTCTGAGCAGAAACAATGCTAACATTTTTATGACGGTAACGTAAAACTGACACTAGGGGGAGCTAAAACGAGTCCAAACTGAAGAGCATGCCTTTTAAAAGATTTTTTAAACTGCTTTTGTTTAATGTCTTGTTACTTCTGTATAACACTAATTTTTAACCCAATTCTTCTATAAATAAAGCCTGACCACTTGAATAACATACTAGAAACTCTTACTGTATTTTTCTAGATGTAATTTACAAACAAGTTTATAATGAAACAGTTTAAAGGGAACCCATTTTCAGATTTAAGTCCAAGTACAGGATCCACCAGAGACCCTGTTCAGTGTGCAGATCGTTTTCTGTATTTCAGATTAACTTTTATACTTTTAACCACTAAACCGCTCAAATTAACAAATGTTACATGATCACCCAAGACTTGACTTTGTAAACTTTGTCCTCATTAGTTTTAGTACCTAATACAGGATGGGCAGTGGGTTTTATTACTCAAAATAAAGAATAATTAACAGACATGTTTATAGTCATGTTGTAAAACACTCCCATCCATTTGTATTGTAATGAAATCCAGTAAATGTCACTAAAAGGCTGATAAGTTTCTTCTTAGTGTCACATAAAAGATCCATTTCTCTAGCAGTGAGCAGATAAACATTTATATTTCCTCCTTTAAAACATGTTTTTACATTTGGAAAATCAACTTTTAGCCACTCGTCCTACTAAATGTTTTCTTACCTGTGACACGGTGGAGGTAAAGAACTCTCTACACAAACAAAAAGAGTCGCAACTAAAAAACAAACCAAGTCCAACATGTTGCCCTGGAGTGAAACTGAAGACGGTATGAAACCTTCTGAGAGAAACCTCCAGGTCAGTTTGTTTTCAGAGTCCAGGTTCTGGCGTAGCAGCAGCGACACACCGCCCCCTGTCTGTGAAAGACACGTACTACAATAAAAACCGCAGACATTAAATTTCAGTGAGTTTTATTTTTCCAAACAAAACTTTTGATCCAATCATTTTCATCACATCTGAACTTGTAAAATTTGCATCACTGAAAACTTGCCAATTTCAAAATTAAAAAAATGAACACAGGCTTTAAATTCCCTTCAATTTGCAGTTTTTCTTTTGAAGGTGTACCCTGTTTGAACACTTCCTTTGAAAACCAAAAAATCTAAAGGGCAACTCTTTCAAACGTTTCCATTACCAAAACTTTGGATTGTTTTTTCTTCATCACATCGGTTTTCTTGTTTTAAAGTGCCCGACCTGCCCATCCCGGTTTTCCCGTTTACCGATGCACCAGTAAAAAGGATCCGTCTCAACGGGAAGGTGACAGGATGGCCAATCTGACGAAAGCCGTGTTGTCGCGTCACGCCCATCGAGACGAACCAGTGCATCAGGGCAGCAAGTGGACCAAATTACCCACCCAGCAATTTCTAAAAAGACCTTAAAGAATGAGACAATTTGGTTTAATAAACGATTCAATTAGTCACCCAAGCTGGGGCGAGATGCTCTCGTCTCAGTCTTTATGGTTTACCCGTCGGCCTTTGGCAGGAATTACCAACACGGAGCCAAATGCTGAATCCTGATGGGTTAGGAAGCACTGGCTGAGGAGATTACTGCCACAGGCCGACAGGAAGCAGACAGCTGCCAAGTGTCTGAACAATGAGACCCCTGTTCACTCAGGTTTCAGTTTATTTGGGTTGTTTTAGAATCCCTCCCACCAAATTATGCCAAATCACCAAACTGTAATCATTCCTGGGGCATCAGAACCGAAGGAACAGGGATCGGAGCTCAAACCAATGAGGAACAGGAATCCTCTTTTACACATTTTGAAGTAAACTTTGCTTTTTGTAATAATCCTCATTGGTTTGAACAGTTTTAAGCATCTCACCATAAAAAAGGGAACCCAATTGGCAAAAAGGTTCTAGCTGAACAAGGTGTTCAGAGAACCTTAAAGCAAATACAGGCTGTCAAACAGATCCAAACCCCAACATATAAATCAACAACAGGCAGAAAGAGGCCATGAGCTCAGCAGGCCGGGGCGCCCAACAACAAGGAGCAGTGAGTTTAGATCTGCCAACGGGACTCGTCTTCTCAGGTTACACACCGCAACTCCTCTGGGCATCGTAAATGTACAAAAAGCAGTCGAATCAGACGGCTGAAGCCAGCTCTGTTTAAGTTCAACCCAACCTGCTCAGGTTGGTTTTAGGGGCTTCTGTAAGTCATGAGCGTCGGCTAACGTGCAGCACAGATTAAATTCCTGCTACATTTTAGGTCTGGTGGTTCGTTTTGAAGCATTTGGCTGAGATTCTTCAAGGAGGGGGAAACTAAACAGCTCCTGCCAGACAAGAATTTAAGTAGCAATGCTTCAGCACGGCATAAATTAACGTAACAGCTAATACTTCTCCCACCCCCGCAAAAACAAAACAAATTAACAGCCAATTCAGCTGCACTGCAGCGATTACTGTGACAGATTATTAGCTTCTTTTCAAACACCAGCATTCGCTTTGAAAATCAGTGTCTTCAGAGTGAGTTGCACAAATCAAAGCTGGCAACAAAGAATTCATTAATCGGACGTCTGGAAAGCCATCGGTCGAGACTCGACGCGCGTTAACACTGCTAGCAGGAGAAGGACTGGTTAAACACCAAGTGCATTTTAGAAGAATTGCACTCACCGTCGAATTTGGAGAGTTAAGAAATTACTGATAACTGCCTTCATGAACAAAGTCATGTTAAATGATTTTGCAATTTTTTTAAAAATTATAAATACTCAGGCCAAATTTGCACAAACTGGCAGTTAAAGAAGATCCTCAGTGCTAACGAGAGAGAGAAGGGGCGGGCAGCTTTCCAGTTTGTTGGCCAGCCTCTCAATTTTTTTCTTTTTAAAACAATCTTAAAATGAAGGTATTTACATTAAGCAGCACCCCACATGTTGGCTGCACGTCTTGCAGAAAGTATGGCCATCCATAGGAGGGTGAAACTCAGGACGAAAAACAAAAAAAGAACTCTCCACTGAAACAGGAATCCTCGTTGTGTTGCCAGGCTGCTTTTTGACTTTAGTGTTCTGATGCTGAAGACGGAGGAAAGCTTCAGGGTCTCTAAGAAGCACAAGCTTCTTCACAAGCATCCGGACAGTCTGGCCGTCTCTTGGAGAACTAAAAAGAATCCAGTCTCTGTCCTATGAAAATCCACGTTTGTCCTCATCAACTCGACACTCAAGTTCCGATCAG
>SSNR01000105.1:1579792-1589792 GCA_006937965.1 Callopanchax toddi | reverse complement strand
CGGCTGCAAGCAAAGTCTGTCTCCTCCTCGTCCTGCTGCCTCTGAGAGCAGCCAGCAGTGATATTTACTCACCCCCCCGTGGCGGACAGACAGAACAGCAGCAGCTTGTGTTCAGAAAATGTAGCTAAATAATAACCATGTTGGATGGGAGGAAACGATCAGAGACGGACTTTTTTTCCAGTTTAAAGAGCATATATTAAGTTCTTTTTTTTTTATTCTGATAAAACTCTGTCCAAAAATACTATTTGAAATGTTTATTGAGGGTATTTTGTTTTACAATACATTTTTTAAAACCATTTTTCTAGTCCAAAGTGCCCCTTTTTGCAAAGCTTCTAAAAACGCTTTTTTTTCATATGTGGACCTGTGACGTCAGCTAAGGGAGCTCCTAGCTAGGTGGCGCTGCTTACAGTGTTGTCAGATGTAGATAAATAAAGTATTTGTAGGATAATTTAACACTCTGTACGATCAATAATCCCATAAATATGATCATTTGAGCCCTTTGTTGTGTGGAGTTTGTGTAACAGATGCTTGTTTTAATCATTGTGTTAGATTTTTTAAAGCTAAACTACTTTAACATCTCA
This sequence comes from Callopanchax toddi, assembly GCA_006937965.1. Taxonomy (NCBI): domain Eukaryota; kingdom Metazoa; phylum Chordata; class Actinopteri; order Cyprinodontiformes; family Nothobranchiidae; genus Callopanchax; species Callopanchax toddi. Next base: position 1,589,211 of record SSNR01000105.1, on the reverse strand, counting down.
GACTGGCACCGCTCTAGTCTGCCAGCTGCCTGCTCGCTGTCGGCGATGAGTTGTTAGTTTTAGGTTAGAGCGCTCTTTAATCGAGTCGGTGTGTATTCATTTTAATAAAAAATGCTAAATTATTATGTTTATGAATGCCAATCGCCAGTCTGTCAGGACACTGAGTCAACAACGGGACGGCTTCCTTACCGGTACGGTGACTTCTGTTTGGAGACGAAAAACATTCAGTGTGACTCTAAACAGGCGCCGTTACTTCGATCCATTCACCGGAACCGCTGTTAGCACACAGCAGCTAACAGGAGCTAACGGGGAGACTTGAGTCTCGTTTCCATGCCAGGTTTGGTACGGTTCGTGGTGGGTCGTAATCCGGTACCGGTCCGCGATTTCATGAGAGCATTTCCTTCAGGTGTCTGACCCTCACCTGGCTGGCGGGGTACAGTAAATCCATGCCGCGATGCTCTCCAGAGGGGCTTCCCGTTCCCAGCGGGGCTACCAAGAGGGTCTTCACGGCGGGGTTTCCAGCCTGACCCGACACTGTTTCGGTCAGCCTCGAACCGTTTAGCTGTATCCTGTGAAACTTTTTATAAACCCTTTCATTTCTTAACAATCCACCTGAACGCAGCTCAATGTTTGGAGCTCTGATGATCAAAAACCTGGTGCTAAACGCTGGTATTTTATCCAGACCCGAGTGAGGAGGTGGGTCACGGTCTACAGCTGGACCGACAGGGTACAGCCTTACAGGACTGATTGTTTTTATCTTTTTTTTTTTTTTTAATCTTAATAACTGCTCACTATAGTAATAAAGTAATAAAATAACGGCACTCTAGGGGTTTGTTTTGCTCGTCACAAGTAGTGATAAGTGGATCAGTTTTCTATATAGAGAACGAACGGTCTCCCTGAACTGTCGTCACTTCCGGTTTGGTGAAAAAATTGACAATTCTCACAAAAACGAATCCAAGAGCCTAAATAAGCTGAATTTGTGTAAATTTTTATTCAGAAAAAGTTTCTATTATATTTCTCTAAACATTTGTTTAAGGGAGTGTCTAACTTAAAATATGCTCTTTAACCGTGTTTACGGGTCGCCTACCGGTGCTGCCGGGAATATTTAGCGAGTGTAAGACCGGTCCGGTGTTCGTCTTCAGCAAAGTACGAAACAAACAACAAATACAAAATGAAACTAAAACTGAAACACGAATAAAAAGCCCCTTCAGTGAACGTCGCTTCCATAAAATAAATCTCCGCCGCAGTTTGACGTCTTTGAGTGATTTGGTGATGGAGCTGAAGCAGCTGATATCACAGAGCTATCGGCTGCTGCTAGCTGTGTTAGCTTAAGTTAGCACACACAGCAGGAGGATAAACACTAGATGTTGGAGCTATTTGCTGGCACTATACGTCTGTTTAAAGCCAAACTAACCCCAAATAGGCAATGTGTTTTTTGGCAACTATTTTCCCTATTTTGGGACTTTTAAATTCTAATTTGGTAAATCCAGCCGTGTGTGTGTTTACATTGCTCCGCCCGCAAATATGTCAACAGTCACCTGCGCCAATAAATCGCCCATCGTCGATTTTTGGACCGACTATGGATGATTGGAAAAAAGTTACACATCGCCCAACCCTAGTGTTTAGTCACTTTATTAGAGCTGGTTTATTGTGGACCTTGTACTGTAGGATACCATTATGTTTGGCTGGGGAGAGGACGGTCTGGGATGCCGATATAAAACCCGGACAGGCGGAAGGAGACGAGACAAAAGCAAAGAGGGGTGACTTAAAGGGATCTCTGTTATCTTTAAGTGGCATTCCATCAGTTATCTACAATAAAGGACCATCAAAGTGGGTCGAGTCTCCAAGAAACAGGAGGTAGTCCTCTAACCAGAGCAATACTCATTGCTAGCCAGATCAGGAGAGACACTGCTGCTGAACAGTGATAAATTAGTGGCTAATTTTACAGACTTTTAAAACAACTCTTGCACACACAAAAAAAAACCTTGATGCTTCAACACAAAATAACAGAACGTCCTTTTCAGACAGATGATTCTGGATGATCAATAAAGCCAAATGAGACTTAATGTGCACCATTGATCACTTTTACTAAAATCTATTAGTGTCAGCAGGTAAACCTAATAGTTCTTATGTGTTGATGGGTACTTACTAGCTCACTGCTTGACTTCTTCACCACTCTCACTGTGGTACTCGGCCACATACAAGCTCTTGTCGATGATTCCAGGGATGGGCTTGATCTCTGTTCCGAGCTGCTCCTCTATTCCTTTGAGATTGAAGCGATCATCATATGTGATGAGGTTGATGGCGAGACCCAGGTGTCCAAAGCGTCCTGGAATGATTTATTTTTGTTATTTATTGTGTTTGTTAGCTAAAATCAAGTCTGAGGGGAGACCAGAGTCAAAAACAAGCGTCCTTACCAGATCTACCGATGCGATGAAGGTATGTTTCTCCCAGCTTGGGAAAATCAAAGTTGATCACAACATTCACAGCTTGAATGTCAATTCCTCTTGTGAAGAGGTCTATAAGAGAAAAAAAAAAAACAAGATATAGGTTAATAACGTACGAGTCACATTAGTTCCCACAGTCAGTTTAAATTTCCCCTCAAATAAAAACCATGAACAAAGCTAAAGAGTGAGTCTCAGGTGGTTTTTAAATCATACTCAAAGCAAAATGTCCTCTACTCGGATGTTTTTATTTTAAAACAAAACCTGCAGATTGACACCAGGTCAGTGTCCTAGAGGTACTGAAAGTATCCTGGTAAAATCCCTGTGTGTTGGTGAGGCTGCAGTCTGATGAGCACATTTTTGTTTATATAAATTTCACCTGTATTTGGTTCATCTAATACAGTGGTTCCCAATTAGTGGGGCTGGGGGTTTACAGGGGGGGGCGTGGGATGAAGTATGAATTCATTATTTTTTAGCACATTTTCTTCATAATGGAATGCTAAACCACCCCCAGTCACTAGGTGGCAGCTGCGTTCAATCAATAGGCTTCCCTTTTAACCCAGCAGAAGTAGACAAACACAGTGCCCCAGTGTACAGAGTGAGAGCGCTGATGGAGGAATAGAGATGGAGAAGTTTATGACGGTGAAAAGAAAAACAGTGGAGACACAAATAGGGGTGGGAATCGAGAACCTGTTCCAGCTTAGAACCGGTTCCAACAGACCAGTTCCATCAGAATTGTTCACCTCCAACTTTAACAGTTCTTCTTAACGATTCTCTTGTTTACGTTTTACCCGAAATTTGTTGGTCAGTAATCTTTCCCACCGAGAAATTAGACTTTTATACACCTCTCTCTGGTCCAACAGAACAATAACCCGGTTTTTGTCGGACTAGTGCAGCGTGAGCAGCGGAGGGGTTTAACGAGGTGAGGTCCAGACGAAACCGCACCCGCTGCAGCATTTACAGATGAAATCACAACAAACACCGACTCCCCCACTCTGCTTTACACAAGTCACACTCTGCAGTCTCTGAGAGACTCAGGAGGCTGAAGGCTCTGCAGAGGTTTGAGTCCAGAAACAGGACCGGGTGACCCGGGTTCGTCTGATCCCGGACTTCACCTCTTCATGCCGCTGTGATGCGCTCGCTGTATGGCAAGCCCTTTTAACACTTAATCAACAATCGGACCCCTCTGTAGTTCTTGTTTTATTCAGCAATAACTTAATTTATCATAGTACTTGGAAAAAAAATTAAAACACACAAATCACACCATGCTAGCTTGTGGTGCAGAAGACTGTAGAACTTTTCTTTGCCGCTTAACAGCAACTCAAGAATTGATAAGAGAATCGTTAAGGAATCTGATCAATAAGCAGAATCAACAATGGCATTGATATTGATAAAAACCTATCAATTCCCACTCCTACACAAGAGGCAAGTAGTGATGGTAGCCTGCAAAAGAAAAAGACAGACCAGTTTATGTTTTCTGCCTAAAAACCTCGGCAGCTGACGGAATGAAACCCAACAGGTTAAAGCCTCACCTGTAGACCACACAATAATAATAATAATAATAATAATAATAATAATAATAATATTTATTTATAAAGCGCCTTTCATACAGAAAAAGAAAACTCAAGGTGCTTAACAAGTTAAAATGACCCAACATAAACCACATTCCCATCCCTCCCCACACCCCAGTTATATTAACAAGCCCCTGGACTTTTTAAAAAGAAAAGTTGAAGAATATCGCTAGTCTGGTTAAAAATTTGTTCAAAATGTTAAAAATTATTTGAGGTTTTGAAAAAGAATTCGATGTTGAAGTAGTGGCTAGCTAATGTTTACAATTAATAAAAAAGCTTTGAAAAAGTTAATAAACCAAACTTTGAAATAGTTTTACAGTGTTGAATAGGGCTGGGTAAAAATATCGATTCATCAATGCATTGCAATTATTAATTTCTCAATTCAATATCGATTCATCACATTTTATGAATCGATTCAGCCCGCCGGCCAGTAGGGGCGCTGTGAGTAACACTCTAGTGAGAGTGTTCAGCGTTGTAAAAGACGTGGAGGATGCACATTTTGTGCTTCTGTTTACATTTCTTTTATAACTTGAATGTATAGCAAGAAAGAAATACTTTCTATTACACACACTTTAGAGGTGTTAAAAAAGCACCTGTTTGTTACAGCTGGGGTTTGTATTCAATACAGGTTCTGCTTACGTATTATTGTACTGCTTATTCTGCTAAAAAAAAATGACAGGAAACACTGGGGTCAGTTTGTTCTTAAACATTTGTAATACTGCACACATTATAGAAAAATATTCTTAGCCAGGGCTGTACAGTGTGACATACATGTCGCAGTGCGATGATAAAAACGGTCTGTGCTATAAACTATTTTTAGACGTAGCGCTCGTGCTATTCCCTCAACACGTAATTGATCATGGCGCACGGCCAAATAAAAGCCACCACACCTTCAGAATTAAGTTTAAAAATGTTAAAACAATGTAAAGCGTGTGGAATATAGTATTTGCGCACTTGTACGGATTAAAGTTCTCGTCTAGCGACAGAGTTCCGTCTCTTACGCGTTTCAGCCGTTCGGAAAAAACCTCTTAGCGACGCTAAAAGTCTCCCTGTGGTTTAACCACAGACACGCATTAAACCAGAGGAACTAAAAATCTTAATGGGTCACATCGATGTCTGTAAACGGGTCCACGGTCCGAGTCAGGGAGAGAGACGGCTTCACACTGAAGTCCGCCTGACACGCTGCTGCAGCTCCGCCCCAGGGGCAAATCTAGAGGGGGGCGGGGGGCAGGCAGGGGCAAAGACAGTACAAGGGTGGCAAGATCAAAGAAAAAGATCAAATTAAAAAAAGAAAGATCAAATCAGATAACTCAACAACCACACATCACTACATGTATACAAACTATAATATCGTCCATGTTTTTTTCTAAAACTCACAGGATGCACACTACAGTTAAACACTAATTACACACATTTCTCAGCACACTCACACTTTGAACAAATCTACACTAATTTGAATGAATAAATGTTCTTTTTGAAATTACACTGACACATAAACATGTTTGAAGATATTTTTTCTTATTGTCTTTTCATTATAAGCACTTTGTCAGTGTGTTAAGAATGACAAGTACTCATTTTGACTTTTAGATATTGTAGCTGAATGTTTATGCTGGTGCTACAACTTGTTCTGTGCTACAAAATCTGCAACCTCTGTAGAACCAGTGCTATGAGCTAAAAAAGTTAACGTAGAGCCGTTAGGTACTTAATTACTTGTGTATTTACTTATTATTGAATCGATATCGAAGCTAATAGATCAATATTGAATCGAAATCGAATCGAAGCCTGAAGAATCGAAATCTAATCGAACTGTGACATTCCTAACAATACCCAGCCCTAGTGTTGAAGCTCATTTCTTAATTTGATAATCATATTTGTGATGCCAGAAACCAGTAGGGGTGCAACAGATCATCATCGATCCGTGGTTCGTACGGATCACCCTCTACGGTTCGGAACGCACGTGGTCCGCGGTTCATGTAGAGCGCGTGCGTCGCTAAATCATCCCCGACGTTCTGTGCTCACGCGCTCTGAATCTGCAGATAATTCCCCTCTGAGAAAGGCGTTCGTTTTGCATCACGTATTGAGGTTAACTCTGTTGGCTTCAGCCGTTTTAGTACACCAGAACGAAGGATCCCTGATTCTTCCGTCTCTCTCTCCGTCAGCTGGAATCTTTCTGATAGACAAACTAGATTCACCTATTTCTGTCTAAGATAGCGTTATGTTGGGCTTTTGTACGAGCTAATAAACGTTAATATAACCGGAGTTCAGTCAGGAGCCACAGAGCAGCGCCTCGTGCGTCACGCGCCCCCCCCCCCCAGCTGTAACCGCTAGTTTGACAGAAGCAGGTCTGTGACCCTGAGGTGCGCCTATGAGTCTATCTCCCCCATTATTTAGTTTTAATATAATTCAAAACTTTATTGAAGCATCAGATTGACATCTTGAGTTAAATGTTTGTATTTATGAGGATTGAGTATAAAAAAAATTTCCCAGTGTTTTAGAAAATAATGAGAGAGCAAAGTTTTGTCTTTTCTTTTTCATTCTGCTGATCCGAAAATTGATCCGATCCGTGACTCAAAACCGTGAACCGATCCGATCCGTGAGTTTTCTGATCCGTTGCACCCCTAGAAACCATCCAGTGGTTTTTACAGATAAGTAATTAAATGTTCTCTGGTTCTATATCAGATTTCAATTAAGGGGGGGCGCGAATGTTTTTCTTACCCCAAACGAGGGGGGCACGACAGAAAATAATTGGGATCCACTGATCTAATATATATATATATATATATATATATATATATATATATATATATATATATATATATATATATATATATATATATATATATATATATATATATATACATATACATATACATATACATATACATATACATATACATATACATATACATATACATATATATATATATATATATATATATATATATATATATATATATTAAATGAAATGGCAGCTATCATGACACAACAGGAAGGCGACTGCTCCGTTCATAGATATGATCTCAGTGATTTCTCAGGAAATTACAAAATAGCTGATAGATGAGTACAGTCAATGCTGTGGAACGTCATCACAAACACTCAGACAAAACAGGTAAAGGTTTTAAGATGTGAAAATGGTTTGAACTGAGAAAATCCTGAAGGAAAATGAGCAAATTCAAGCTGCTGCAGCCAATCAGGCACTGTTAATTTGAGAAAAGCTCCAATTGACAGATGTTTTAAATGCAATAAAAGCTTCAGTTCAATTGAATCCTGTTCAAAATGGCAGCAAATAGAAGTGTCAACTGATCAGTGTTCACTTCTAAACAGAGAAGCACAGGTCTCAATATTTTCAGTAAAAATGTAGAAAAGGCTTTAAAGCTGACGCAGTAAAACGTCTGGAGTTGATGTGTACTCTCAGCCTCCAGAGGAGAGCTACAGATAAAATGTAAACATTACTTACCAGTGCAGACGAGATTCCGGCAGAGGCCGTTTCTGAAGTCGTGGAACACGCGGTTACGATGTTCCTAAAGAGCACACTTAGATTAAATCAAGGAGAAGACCTTCACAGCAGGCCAACAGCACTAACGTGAGGCGTGTTATGGTTCTCGTGTCCATGCTGCAGAGCATGACCATTTTTAAACATATTTAATATGGTAGACTGTTTTGACAACATCCATAAACTATTTTTAAAGGAAAGCAGAACCAGTTGTAAAATTAAATAAAATCACAGAGCAAAACAAACTTAACACTCTAGAAACGGAGGAGTTGTGTGAAGTGGTGCTGAAGCAGTTCACACAACATCCAAACCTACTGCAGAAAATAAAAACTGCTCCTATGATTTTATAACGTATTCACACCAACCTGTCTCATCTTGGCATGGATGTAGAAACACGAATAACCAAGCTGGGAGATCTTCTTGGCAAGAAGCTCCACTCTCTGAGAGGAGTTGCAAAAGATTATCGACTGGTTGATCTGGAGCTGGAAATGAGAAACAAGTCCCATTAAAAGCAGGTCTGGTTCCACTAAACAAAGGTTCCCATGGAGCAGAAACACTTACCCTAGAAAACAAGGTGTTGAGGCAATGGACTTTTTGCCTTTCAGTTACATAAGCATAATACTGAGTCACGCCCTTCAGCGTCAGCTCCTCCATGAGGTTGATCTCATAAGGTTTCTGCAAGTGTGCGTTCTACAACATAGTAAAAAAAAAGTACATTTAGTTTGTCCTACAGGTCAAACAGAAACCCGCACAAAACATTTAAATAAAAACATACCATAAACTTCTGCACGCTGAGAGGAAAGGTGGCAGAATAAAGTAGGATCTGCCTCTGTTTGGGCAGGAAACCCAGCATCTCCTCCATCATAACCACAAAGTCCTGAGACAGGAGTTTGTCGGCCTTTAGCCAGAGACAAAGAGAAAACATTTCAATCGTTTATTTCATGGCTTATTTAAGAAAAAGGAACAAATCTGAGAGAAAAAATTACTCACTTCGTCCAAAACTATCATCTGCACTTGATTGACTTTGGCTACTCCTTTCTTGATGAGGTCTAGGATTCTGCCAGGAGTGGCAATGACCACGTGTACTGAAAATCAAAAACACGACATTCAAGATGTTTTTATTCACAGAGTCAAATTAACTGTTTAAGAGAGAGAGAGAGACACCGTTTGTGTGACGCTTACCCGTTTCATCGAGCCTCATGATGTCGTCACGGAGGTTGGTTCCACCCGTGGTTGCCATTACCTTCACCCCACCCATATGTTTGCTGACCTGGATACATATTTGGCTGACTTGCAGTGCCAGTTCTCTAGTGGGCACTATGACCAAAGCTGGAATCAAACAGAACACTCGTTAGATCGAGAGTGAAAGATTAGTCTAACCTGAGCATCACTACAGTGGAGCACGGCAATAAATAAATATGAATAAAAAGAAAAAAAAATCTAGTTATTTGAGCTCTAAGTTTAGTGGGTGAACAATTTTGACAGCAACTGGGCTGGAGGAGTTATCCATTTTAATCATGCTGGATATTTTTTTTATTTTTGAACCCGATAGAAGTATACTGCTGAAATAAAAACTAATATTTTCCTCTTGGCTAATCAACACATCAGAAACCATCTCAAACCTAAATAGTGACGGCCTTAAATCAAAGGTCTTTGTTTACACGACTATCCGACACAACCTCTTGTTCCTCTTTAACTTCCCCTTATTCAAAGCACGCTCACTTAGATTTAATGAGCTGATGCAAATCCTCACCTTGTAAACAGTCCTTCTTCAGGTCAATGCGTTCCAGTAATGGAATGAGGTAGGCTCCACTCTTTCCTGTGCCGTTCTTGGCTCTGGCCAAAATATCCCGTCCTGACAGTGCAATGGGAATGCTTTCCTCCTGCACAAAAAAAAAAAAAAAAAAAAAA